>OY728161.1:1235189409-1235471909 GCA_963277665.1 Viscum album | reverse complement strand
AGGAATTGTGAGTTAATGTCGTTGAACGGCCTAGTAACTACCTTGGAACACTCCTAGTAATTGTGTAGCCCTATCATGTAGTCAATGAGTGGAGGTTTCAAGGATCCAAAACACTATAATACTTAATTGATAGTGTATTCAAAATCAAATAGTTATTCCTATCGAAGTTCTATAAAATAGTTGGAGACTTGTAATGATTTAATAATTAAATTATCTTAAATGTCTAAAATGTAATCAAGATAAACTAATAAATTGTAAAAATTATTTATTGTAGATCTAAAATGGAAATCAACACCACTACTACAAAATTATTATTATGATATGTAATGGATATGGATAATATCCTGACTGGACAAAACTTCAAAGTGTGGTACAGGAACTTGCGTATAGTACTATGATTTGAGATGAAGATTTTTTTTCTAGAGTCATAGCTTCTTGCTAAGCCTTCTAAGAAAAAAGGAAGGAAGATAAAGATAATTAGAGAAAACATATAGAGGATACACTATATTTCCATTGAATCGTTTTTACATCTATATCCATTCAATTGTAGATAATGAATGAGGACAGAGATACCTACAAGATGCTAACTCATTTATTAGAATTATATTAGGAGAGTGCTATGAAAGAAAGGTATAAGCTTTCTAGTGTATTGTATATGTGTAGACTAGTACAAGTTAAACAAGAAGGACCTCATGGGCTAAAGATTATTAGGTAAATTGAGAGACATGAAGGCCTTGGGTTTAATCTAAACCAAAAACTAACAACATATCTCATTCTTTCAACTTTAACATCATGCTTCCTAACTTTAATTGTTAACTACAATATGAATAATAAGAAAAATTATCTCCCATATCTTTTGGATTTAGTTTTCCAATATGATAATTATATAAATTATACCAATTCACCAGTCCTTATAGTGAATAGGAAGATAAACGGAATATATAAGTTATTTAAGTCAAATTCCAATCTATGGAAATTAATGAATCCTCCGTTAAAAAATAAAATTATATATAGGTAGGTCATTGATAAAGAGGATTTATTATTTTTTATGGAATGAAATGCCACTAGAATAATAATTTCAGAGGTGGGAAGAAGCAAGTAGACACTTCCACATTAGATTTTATTTCATTGAATGAAATATTTCATTATCTTCAATTTGGGTATTGGGTATACCTTATGGATCAAACATGTTCATTCATATAAAGAAACCATGTTTATTTAAGAATATTGAAAATAGTAAAGTGTATCTACATGCGGAAAATGGTGTGAGTCTATCAGCATTAACATAGGGATAATATCATCTAAATTTTCCTAATGGTTTGGTTCTCTTATTAAATATTTTTAATTATGTACCTTTAGGCACTATATAGATAATCGCAATGAAATGTATGGACACCATGGGATTTTATATCAAGTTCCAAAAAAATGTTTTCTCTTTTATAAGAATAGTATGTGTTATGGTATGATGTATATTGGGAGTTAGTTGTATATACTTGAACTCAAAACCTAGTAATGTAAATAAATGACATAACTTTTGAAGATGACTCTACAACACCCACCTATGGAACTTTAGGAATTTTCATGTAAATGAGAAGTGATTATAGAAATTACGTAAACCAGGGTGATTACACTATGTTGAGTTAAAACAGTTGGATGTATGCCTCACTATTTTATAAGTAAAAATGACCAAATCAATCTTCTATTAGAATTAATAATGGACCCCTAAATTAATAGAATGAATTAAAACTAATGTATGTGGTCCATTTATAGTAGGTGAAAGGGGTGGGTTTTTGTAATTTATTACTTTTACTGATGAATAAAGAAGGTATGGTCATATCATTTTAATTCATTATAAGTCAGATTCATTTTAGATGTTTAAGAAATATCAACATCATGTATAAAATCAGCTTGGTAATAAGATTAAGGAACTAATCTTGGACTGAGAGGGAGAGTATATTAACCAAGTTTCATTGATCACATAAATGAGTGTGGTATATTAACCCAAATAACATGTCCCCATACACCAATCTGGAATGGTGTTAGTGAATGGATAGATTGATCTTTACTAGACATGGTCAACTCAATAATGAGTCATGAAAATATTATATTATAATTTTTTGTATGCACCTTGATGATAAAAGCATATATCATTAATCGAGTACCAACAAAAACAACATATGGGATTCAAAATGAGTTTTTCTATAGAAAGAAACTTAGTCCATCACACATACATGTATGGGATTGTGTGGATTTTATCATGAATATACCTTGTGACAAATTAACATCCAAAATAATAAAGTGCATTTTTATTGTCTATCCTAAAAAACTAAAGGATATTACCTATAATTATTTATACAGAAAAGTAATTGTGAAAATAAAACAAACTTTTCTAAAATGGGAACACATTTCCAATAAAAATAGTGGGAGAAAGATTGAATTTGAGGAATATGATGATCCATATTCACAATAGTTGGTATGGGAACAATCACCATAAAATATATTAGGAGTTGATGATGTAACAAAGACAAAAATACTATACAGGTCTACTAAAGAGGTTAAAGAACCATAGAATTATGGTTTTATTGATACCCAGTCCGGTGACACATTAAACCTTGATGATGATGTACCTGTAACCTATATGAAAGAAGTATAATGAACGGATTCTACTAAAAGAAAATATGCCTTGAATTTTGATATAGAGTTCACTTACGAAAATCATATATGGATTTTGGTATACCCTCCAGATAATGTAAAACCCATTGGGTGGAAATGGGTATTAAAGAAAAATCTACACAAGGATGGTATGGTTAATACCAATAAGGAAATACTAGTAGAGAAAAGTTTTAAACAATGTGATGGCATAGACTATTGAAAAACTTTCTCACTAAAAGAAATGATGAAATTCAAAAAAAAATTCATATAGTAGAAGCCTTTCATGATTATGAGTTTTGAAAAATTCATGTAAAAATTTACTTTTATAAATGGTAGGTTTGTTAAAGTTTCCTATTTGACATAAACATAAGTGTTGATTAGGTTAAATATTTCTAGTATGGTGTGAAAGCTATAGAAATCCATTTATGTGTTGAGTTGTGAATAAAAATCATGAAATGATTGTTTTCATGAGGCCATAAGAGAATTTGGTTTTTAAAAAAATTAACATTATCCTTGTGTATATAATAAGGTTACATAGAATGATATCATGTCCTAGTATTACTTGTTGACGACATATTAATTATGGGAAATTGTGTTTAAGTATTACATTCAGTTAAGACTTGTTTAAATAAATGAAACTCTTTGAAGGACTTAGGTGAAACAACCAATATTCTTTGGATAAGTTCTATTGAGATGGATCTTAGAGGATTCTCGGGATAATTCAAAGTGTATATATTGATAAGGTACTAAAAAGGATTAATATGGAACAGTCAAATAGAGTGTCATTTCCCATGTCACATGTTATCAATCACTCTAATAAAATGTGTCCATATAGAATGAAGGATATTAAGAGAATGAGAATAATATCATATTCTTCAGTAGTCAGATCTATCATGTATTTCTGGATATGTACTAGGTTTGATGTTTCCTTTTCTTTAATCATGGTGGGAATATGTCAGGCTAATCTAGGAGATATATTTCGGGAAACCGTTAAGACTATCCAGAATTACATAGTGTGTAAAATGGATATGTTCCTAGTGTATGGAAGAGATGAGGAACTAGTATTGAGATGATGCACTAATGATAGTTTTAAGAAAGTTAATGATGATATGAAATCATAGTATGGATATTTATTTTTCCTAAATGGTCATTTTGTAAGATAACGAAGCTCAAAGAAACCCATGGCCTCTAATTATACAATATAATGTGATTATATATAGGGTTTAAATATGGAAAACAAGATTTCTATATATACCTATTTTTCATAGATAACAGTATTTTTCACAGAAGTGTAGACCTTATTATAGTTTATTGTTATAATACTGCAGCAGTTGTTCTTTCTAAGGATCCCAAGTCACACTAAAGTTAAAATCATATACATTGTAAGTTTAATCTGTTAAAGTATTTTATATAGAGAGGTGAATTCATAATTTGCAGAGTAGCAACATAGGATAACATGGTATACCCCCACACTAAACCCATATCATAGTAGAAGCATGATTCACCAGTGAGAGATTGTTAATTGAGAGTTATTAGCAGTTGGATTCAGTGATAGTGGGAGTGTTGAAAGTGTGTTCTGTAGACCCAACATATGGACATACTTTGATTACCTCTACATGTATAGATATTTACATACTTATACTTGTTTTTATCTTATCATAATAGAGTTTATACTTCTACATTCACTATATTTATAGTATTTTCCCTGGAATTTATTTCATATTAAAGGGTTATAGTAGTTCCCATGCCATAATGAGAACCTAGAGATATAATGACTGTAATCTTAATGTAATGTCCTATAGTCCAATTAAATCATATTGATAGGACATATATGATGTGTGTTTATAATGTGTTAGAGGATAATAAGCATTGATACTTCTTCTTATGAAATTCCCACTTGGTGATCTATAGTAGTTGAGATCATTAGAAGATACCCTCCAATAGAAACACCACATGATTCAGGTGTTATTGGTTGTCTCTATCTATGTACACGTGTATGGGTCTCTTGACTTGATATCATTATAAATGTATTCCATTTGATAGTGTACATTGATACATGGAAAACCCATGATAATAAATTCATGGTGAGGTAGTATGTGTTGGGTGTTTCATTTGTGGTATGAAATTCATTAAATAATCAAGATATAATTTTTAACCTACGAGTTGAGGATGTGAAATATAGGGCCAAGTTGATTAGGGTGGCAGTTCCTTTATAAGTCCATGGTCATGGTAGTAGAATTTAAATCCTTCCAGATAGACCAACAAATATTTAATAAATAATATAAGAGGAAACAGGTGTGTTTCCTTCTTTATAAAGGATCGTTTGACAAAAAGACTATATTACACATTTTGTGTTCATAGGTTGGCTATATTTTCTATGATTATTCATCATATTTTTCAAAACCTTGTTGGTTTTCTAGAAAATTCTCTTAGTATTTGAATACTATTCACTAACATCAAGATATATTCTTAGAGGATCACATACAATATTGCATTCAAAAATCTTCTCTATTCAGGTGAATAGGTTTAGAGGACATGGTGGGCCCCACCACATGGTTTGGGAGTTGTACATGATTTATCGATCACCGATAACTCAATAAACTAATTATTTTACAAGTAAATAATAATTTTGTTTAATTTAATTATTAAAATTATTTATAATTGTTTGTGTAAATATAACAATTAATATTTAACAAACTAATATTATGTTAATATTAATATTATCCTGAATTATGAGTCTATTAAATGAACCATGATTATCATATAATATATTCAATATATATTAAATGTACATAAAACCATTTAAATGATATTTATGGCCTAATTATTTTTTCATAATTATTTTTTATTAATTATTTAATTGATTTAAAAAATATAGGGATTGAGGAACCCAAACGTGATATTTGGTCTTCCACTCTATAAATCAAAGAGAAGATCTTTCCATGATAATATTCATCATTTTGGTTCGAGATATTCTCTCTACCAATGAATCCTGGAGAGAGAATCACTCTAACTGAATGAATCTTCCAAGATTTTCTTCATGGATTGAAGGTTGGTTATCATCGTGATCATCACGGTGTCAAAGAGATCATTTAGTCTCTGTAATAGAACTCGTAATCTGACAAACAATATATGCGGTGATTCAAGAAGCAGGTGTGGATGATCTAGAGGGGTTCAACATTAGATACCTCATGTAATGGTTTCTAGTGTCGTGTGAAAAAAATGTTCACTTCAAATCAAAACAAGGTACTTGTTCATTTTATTTTATGTGCTTCGATTATACCATCTGAGGTCCTCAGACCATTTTGGGGCTTGGATCTCTGAAGACAACAATGTTTCATCATTATGATGTTGGAAATTTTATAAATACATGGCCCACAAGATTATTTTTCATTCTCGAATTCTAATAATGATATTATAACATTAAAATAAGACCAGGAATTGTGGCATACACATAGGCATAGAAAATAATTTCCATAGTCGCCATGGCTCAATTCCAGGGATATAATGCTGGGATGAGTTCACTTGAAAAACCATTATAGTAGACAAGGATAATTCCTTAGACCATAACTACAGAAGAATTACACTACTAAACTAGGTTCACTCCCTATTCTATCCCAAACTATCTCATAAGATATAAATCTTTAATCAATGAATTTAAGGGAGATATAGGTCCCATCTGTCACATAATGAAAATCATACGTATGTGTGCCACAAGATCAAAAACCATTCATCATATCACATGCATTAAATGAAATGGGTTTTACAAACATTTCATCATATAATTACCTATGGATAAGATAAAGGTTTCATAATCATTTCATCATTTCATCATATCATAACCTACGAAAAAAGAAGAATTTTTCATAAGAAATTTTTCATGTTATAACAGAAGAAATAAAAATAGGTTTTATAAATATATATTATCTTCCTAAAAATGAATAATTCATATAAATAATAAGAATTATATCCTTGGATAATGTCCCCAGTATGGCATAAGAATCCTAAATATATGTCATATTAGATGGAAATTGCTTTTGAAAGATCATTTAAAACATTTCTTGAGGGAAATATCGTTTCTACTTTCCAAAATACTTTTTAAAAAATAAAAAAAATCAAGATCATTTCATTTGGAAATAACCTTAGAGAATTATAAAGGATCATTTAAATAAATTATTTTTCATGATGGTGGAAAATTCTATTCATGTGGTAGACGTTAAAATGGATATTCCATTCACATTTTTGGTAAAATTCAAATGGACATTGTTTAGAAAATGTTATGCTGAATACTTTCAAAACATTTTAAAAAAAACTAAAACATCATGAAATTTTTTTGTAAAAAATCATTTGGATAACATTAAAACCATTTTTGGAAAAACGTTTACCAAACATGGTTTTGAAAGAAAAATTGGTTTTCAACTGAAGAGCTAAATTAATATATTTTTTATTAAAAAGGTTTTATTGAATTATTGAGTACATAAATATAGGGAAATGAAGAAAAAAAATTATAATTATGAAATTACCATATGATAAAATAATTAAATATTTCATTTAGAGATTTATCATAATATTTTATCATCTGAAACAAGATCACAAACAATCCAGATAAATGATGATATTGTAACATAAAATCTTTACCACTTTGGTAATAATGAATTTGAATCCCCTAAAGGAATTATATTAAAAGAGACTTAAAAGATCATGAGACTAAATAAATTCATTATATTATAAATCCAAACGGTTTTATATACATCTTACAAAAGAAGATATGTGCATAACAAAACATCTGTCTCAAGAAAAGTATTTTGAGACTAAAATACCTCACATTAACTATTGACATTTTCCATACATGTTCAAACCTCATTTATAATAATTATAATTTTACTATAAATCTAGAAAATTACTATATGTTCATATATATATCATATCATATATTATTCTCTTATGACCTTTTGTTGTTTGTTTACTAACATTTCCATGTTAATGCCATGTTTTGGGGAATAACTTTTTGTTTTTCATATCTGTTTTTGTCTTTTATTTCTTAGTCCTCTTACTATGATCATGGTTCCATAATCTCTTTGATTTTAACCATGATATAAATATCAAATATATTCATTATATATTTTTTTATATTAATATATAATAGTTAGAGATAGAAAATGATATACATCATTCGTAGAGTTGGTAGGTCGTACGTATGCATGAACATTGATTCCATTTTCTCAATAAGTTTAAAAGAATAACGGTAAATAATATATCACCATTGAAATATAATTTTTTTCATATATATCAAATATGTTCATTAAACATGTCTTTATTACCTTCCCGGTAAAGCGTGAATAAATCACATTGCATCATGAGGACGTATTTTTTCATACACATGATAGACGTTATCGTATTCCCAAATAATGTAAAGTATTAAGGTATGTAATGCCTCAAAATTCTAAATTATGAACTCTCTATTTCGTATCTTGTATGACATGCTACATCAAGAGCATAAGGAACTATAATATCCCAATACTTTACAATATAATTAATATTTTAAATAATTTTAATATATTTTATATCTTGAAATTCATGTGATGCTGAGTTAGAATTTATCACATATAACAACGTGTGTATTCGACAGCTTATGTTTCATGCAAGGCCGAGTTTTTTTGAACAACAATATATTATGATAATATTATTATTTAATATATTAATATTTAACATAGCTTTTAAATTAGAGGTTATGAGTAGTATTTAATAACATATTAGAATATATATATTATACATCTAATCAAACATTTTTACATTAATTCAATATATTTTATTGTCATAATATAAGAGAAACACAATATTATGCATAAAAATATGTATTTTTTAAGGCAATAAAGCCTTTTATTAGTTAACATATTTTTAATCTAATTTTTTTCTCTTTTATAAATTTTATATGACAAAATAAACATTATTTTTTAAATATAGACATAAAAATTAGGGTAGGATGAATTTTTGGTATTTTTCTGTGATGTTTCATTTTTTAAAGTATAGTAAAAAATAGTGAATTTTATTTCAAAACTAATTTATATAAAATTTATTTATAAGGAAAAATTATATTTTTTATTAATTTTAGAGTTTAGATAAATTTTATATCAATTAATATAATTTAGGTCATTTTAATCAGTTTCACTTTTAAATTAAATATAAAAAAATATGAAACTTTTGAACATTATTACTTTAAAAAAACCCACATTACTGTGCCTTCTGCGGGATTAAATTTAAATTAATTTCTACAAATTCGTTGATTTTAATTTGTAAACATGTATTCCTTAATTATAATAATAATAATTTATAATATTTTCAAATTTGTTTTTTCAATGAATATTAGTGAGGGTGATTAAAATTAATTAAAGTGATTATGAGAGAAATTTGCTTAACAAAGGGATAAACCATGAACACAAGGTCCAAAAATGACCTTGAAAAATTTCAAAAAATCCATTGAATGTTCATATTTTTACCCTATAATACCTTGGATCTAATTTTTACCACTATTTTTTCCAATTTTTATAGGAAACACATGGTTGGAATTCCGTTTTAAAATATTTACAAGAATTCCACTCCTCCTCCACTAGATAAAGTTAATCACCCCTCCCACTTATTCACACCACTAAAGTAATTTCGATATCCCAACCTATGATCTAATAATATTTCAATATACATACCCTATTATTATAAGAATCACCTTTGGCATAAATACAACCAAGGAATCACTTTTTTGCAAACATAAAGAAGTTACCAAAATAAGAGGTAACATCCTTTCTCAAACTCTTTTGATTTATTATCATTCTCCACCCACTCAACATTAATTTTTCCATTTTTATATAATAAAAATGGTATCATCAATATAAAAAATATTATTCTATGTATTTAACCACAAAATACACTCACATCCATCTAATAGGTAGTGAACCTACCATTTTTGTGCATGTTGGACTAATGCCTCATTAAACGATGATTGTTCGTTTTTCCTTTACCACCTCTCATTGTGGTAATTATGATGGAAAGATTATTTATATATTAAATATATAATATTTATTATTTAAATTTTCTTAGTTAATATTTATATAAAAGAGACCTTTATTCTATCCATTTTGAGGGAATGTCATTACATGGTTTGTTGATGTGTGTAATATCACCTCCTCAAAGTGATGTGACTCATTCACATTGTAAATGGAAGGTATAAAATATGGTTTTAATAAATAAATGTAAAATATAAGATATAGATATGATACTGTTATAATAATATACAAATATATAATTTATATTTCATTCTTTTAAATACGAAATAGATATGAAAGTAGCATTCTTGTGTAGGTACAACCAACCATCTCCATGAAAGTCACATTTCCTTTCCTGTCTTAAAATATTATGGATCGCTATAAATAAATATATAATGAATATTTTTTATAATTACATCATGTTTTAAATTATATAAATTATTAAATAAGGATCTATGGGATAGGAAAACATATAATATGTTAAGACATTCTGAACAAACTAGGAAACGAACACCTGAAATAGTGAAAATAATGATAGATTATTTACAAAAGGGTAATAATATACTCTATGAATTCAACAGATGATATTATAAATATAATTATGGTTATAGAATAATTTATTTACATGTTTAAGAACATTATACATGAGTTTAAGGTATGTTCACCCAAGAGGAATTTCAAAGTAATGATTCTTGTCTCGCTTTTCTTTATGTGAGGCATATGCCATTAACAGAACATACTTAATTTATGTAGCGTACATATTACCCCTTTTAATATACTATATAATGAATTATTTTATATTCATGGTATTTAAATGTTTAATTTTATGATTATTACTTTTGTGTCTTCTAATTCAAAAGTTACCAAATAATAAGGGACTCATCTCAATTTCAATTCTTTGAGACATATTTTATTGGTGTGCACCTAATTTCATATATATTCTATGAATACTTACACTTTTACAAATAATATAATGATTAATTAATTATTAATGACATTTTTATTTTTAAATTGAATTATTTCATCAATTTGGATTTGAATTAAGCATTACCAAGTGTTATTTTCAACATTATGGTCGATTTAAAGTTTACACACATAATTTATTAATTGATTGATTCTCACATCAACATTATGGTATTTTTAACAATTTACTTCACGATCTAATTTTTTTTCAGGATTGTTTACACTTGAATTCTCATTAGAAAAAATTATCAGATCATTGTTAAATAAACCCTTTAATTTTATTATCCTATATTTATTCCTAACCTTTTCATTTAATATTATCATTTTTCAGTTCCTTGGTATGTAAAATGTTTTGTAAAATGATTTTATGAAAACCTGAAATCACTTCTGTCTTAAGTCAGCGAACCTCTTTTCTTAAAAAACATGTTTTCTAAAATGGTTTTTGAAAATGTTTTAACAATTATAGAATTATTTATTAAATAAATTTTAACCCTCTTTTTCATTATTAGTTTTTTTAAATTAATCTTCTTATGGCATTCCAAACAAGGTAGTTTTCTGACCTTCTTATAGTTCAAACATAATGTTCTTTTTACCTCATAGGGAATGTACATATTTACTTGTTATAAATTCTTTGAATCTTCCTTTGAATGTTTATTATATTTATTTTTAAAGAAATGTTTTTCAATGGTTTTTTTCATGTAAATATAATTAAAAATTTCAAAATAAAATTGATATTTTCCTCAAAAAAAAATTTAGAATATATTTTTAGAGTATTTCTATTCATCAAAGACAACAACGCTTTATTTTTACTCCACTTGGGATTTGTTGTGTTGATAGCATCCTTATTCATAGTTTGGATGGTTTCGGATTGATTTGGACAAGGGAAATATTGGCATTCACTTACTTGATTCCTTTTAGCCCCTTGAAATATTAAATTTTTTATGATCATTAAACATTAAATTTCCCTTAATTATCACTGTCACTTATCATAGATATGTTCATTTCCTATACCATATACTATTTTTGATATGGTGTTTACATTTATAGTTATTTGAATATGTAAGAAAATATTGATAAATTTGTATCCTTTATTTATTAATGATATTTGATAATACATTTTTTTTTTTGAAATAAATTGATTATATGATATTTGAGGAATGATTTTTACAGGTATAACATAGGTTAGGGACCATTTGAAGTAATCCCTTCAATGCATCGATAGTCTCATGAGATGAAATTAGATATAAAACAACCCTTAACGTTTATTTCAAAAAAAAATATGGGTATCTACCAATATATTTAATCTATCATGATATTAGTTCTGAATATTAAAGGTACAATATACCTTGGATTCATCGAATCCAATAAATAATAATTTTTTTCATTTAGATTCAGTTATTATTATCCATGAGATTTTTTATTTTTCATTTTCTATGGATTTTTTTCATTCTCAGTTCATTGATTATATATAATTTGTTTTCAATTATTTAGCTTTCCATTTTATTTACTCACTTTCTTATCGCCTATTAACTATATGGCATATATTTCCAGTTATTTTACATTCCATAGTGATTATCCACATTGATTTATTTTTTATTCCACTATACTTTACCCTTACTGAGCATTGCATCTCACCATTATTTTGTTTCATCTTCCCATTAATCCAAGAAGTGTATGTAGAATTATAGGGATGGATATTATAAATGGACTAAATCTCTCATGGAAAGAAAAAAAATTATGTTGTAATTAGTGTATTTATTTATAATTAAAGACACATGTATGTATCCGATTAACAAGGCTATTAAACTCTTTGATCCTTCGGGATTATATTCCTTGTAATCATGAAAATATATTGGTAGCAGACACCGACTTTGAACTTAGTGGGGTTTGGTCACTACAGTGGGAATCAGAAAATGTTTTGTAGAAACTGTGGGAACTAGATTTAGGAAAACATGGATTAGAAAATGTAACCCTAAGATAGGCATTTAAGATAAGTATATAATAACATTCTAGAATTTTGGTAAGGTAGATATTATGTGGGTATTTCAATAAATACATCCATGTATGGATACTATAAGTGGATGTGGTTCTGGCCTAGATGTACCTAGTTGTAATAACTCTAACAAAGTCTGTCAGGCCTGGCTTGAGTGTAACCTCGTACGCAACAATGGGCCTTAAAGCACTCCTGATTTGATACTCCTAGAGGAAACTATTAATATAATTCTCATTTTCATTATAACCCATTATGAATTATTTGAATAGATAATGACAATGAATGACCTACGTTAAACATAAGACCTTGGAAGGACCTATGTAGAAATAAATGGATGATGTATTAATGTATTTGGCTTGTATTAAAAACCATAGTCAAAAAGAAATTAAGTGATTAATATTATTTCAAGGATATCCATCATATTTATTTTGGAAATTATAATAATATTTTTTTAGAAAAGGAAAACCAGTATGTCGGGTAACAAATGATCAAATTTGGCAAGGCCTTGGGACATGAACCCATGATCGATGTATGATAAGGGTTCTTCTCCTACTACTTACCTATGAAATTACCTAGTTAGTTTGTAATTTGATTTATATAAAATTTCATGAATAACAATTAATGATCAACCAATACTAATACTTTTTAGGTTTAGAGGTTAATGTATTAATCATACTGTCTTTGGAGAATATTTAGAGAAAAATAGTCAGTAGTGTCACTCTTTTATTTGTCTTACAATCTGTTAAACATGTATTTTAGTGCATCAGGAATCAAATTAATTTTTTAATTTCAATTTTTTTATGTAATTGATAAATTTTAAATTCATCAAAGCAAAAACAAAGGGTGAAAAGGGTTTTCATAGAAATATTTTAAGTATGTTTATTTCCTTATATTTTTTGTCAATAAAATAGTTCCTCAATATTAGGAAAAGTATCTTAAACTAAAATGTTGTCCTAATAACTTAATATTTGTTGAACCAATGGTTTTCTAAATCATCGCAGATTTATGACATTGAGATACTAAACATTTCATTGTTCATTCAGTTGCTTGTGATTGATGACCTCAATCACTCCTAATAAATATTTACACTTTTCATCCATGTGTGTATCTTTATAAGAATATAATGTTCTTTTACCTAGAGACCAAGTTACATGTTAGTCTATGTGACATTTTACATTCTCATTCTCTCTTTTCTTTAGGATTTTTTGTGAACCCTTATCACAATGTGGAATTTTAATGTTAGAAATATCATACAATTTATTACCAAGGTAGAGTTTAAATTGAGATGATAAAATTTATTTAAGATGGGAGAATGTAACAACATGATATTCTAATGTAATAACATTATATTTGATATCATATATGATAGTCAAAACTAAGCGCATAATTGGATATGATATATGCTGATTTTACAACAAAATTACTATTTTAAATAAATTTAATATATTCTATATATTGAAATTCATGAGATACTAAGTTAGTGTATGTTTTATGAAACAAAAATTTTATTCAATAGATTATGTTATATGAATGTTCGAGTTTTACTAAACAACTATATATTAATATAATATTATTATTTAATATAATATGATTTAAATATAACATTTCAGGTAATTATAGAATAATAATTCTTTATATCTATTAATATTTATGAATTATATATTGTCTTTACCTTAACGTGGATTCTATGTCTCAAAGACAACATTACATGTAACAATAGGTTTTCTGAAATCTTAGGTTTCACATGAGACTAAGTTATACCGAAAATAATATATTTTTAATATTATTAATTTAACCGATAGTTATCACATAGTCGTTGTATCGAAAAAAATAAATATATATAACTATATTATGTTTAGACATGTTTATTAAATGTTTTTATATTCATCCAATTAATTTTATAGGCTTAAAATGAGAATAAATCCAATTTTACGCATAAAAAACTCTAATATTTTATAAAGGTAGTTTTATCACATTTTGATGTCGAACCCCTTTTAAATCATGTTTTGTTTCACTTTTATATGTTTTTTGGACAAAATAAACTTCTTATTTGGATGTGGGATATAAAAGATTTCTTTAGTTTATTTTTTGGTATTATTATGATAAAATTCATATATTAATGAATAGTAGAAAACGGCATTTTAATTCGAAACATTTTTTTCATTTATTTTATTTATATTTTTATATTATCCATTTACATGGTTTCAAGGTATAATTAGTGTTAAGACTAACATAATAATTTATGTGAATTTAATTTTCAAAAAATTACATAAATTTTTGTACTTAGTAGGAATACTTTTTCTAATGGGATCAAAATAATTTTTGGTGAATAGTAATTTTAGTTTTTTATTTACCATAATTAAAGGTAAATAGGGTAATTAAAGGACAAATTAATATTATAATAGTATAAAATTACCGTAAATCATGTGTTAATCTTATTTTGTGAGTTATTATATACCATGACCATCCATGGGATTAAATCGTGAGCTTTGGAAGCCACTTGGGTGTTATTATGACATTTAAAACATTTATTTTAAATGAAAATATGTCATAAATATGTCTCTTCTTAATAAAAAAAATTAATATGGGATCATATAAGTTATATATTTGACTATGAATAGTACATAGAAATATAAAATAATTACCTAAATCTTAGTAATTTATTTATAATTTGTTTTAATTAAATAATTAAATTTAATTATGACTTAATGATGGTGAAGTAATAGATTTTTTAAAGAACGAATCAAATAAATGATATTAATAATATTAAAATAAATATAATTTGAAATATTTGATAACATTAATGAATTTCATGGATTAATATGACATTTTAGGATTGATTAATGTATTTTTTTTTTGAAAGAATCAAGTTTTTATGATATTTTAAAAAACATATGTAATTAATAGTATCTAAATTAAGATAATTTATATTTTAAAATATAAAATATTTAATTTACTGATATAAAATTTATAAAAATATATGATTCGCCAAAAAAGATGATATAATAATAAAATTTTCATTAATTACTCATTCATTGGATGTTTGGTATGTTTTTATAATTATTTTAACCCTCTAAGTGTAAATTATTTGATAAAATGGTATGATTTGAAAGGGGTTAAAACAATGGTAACGATTGAAGAAATACTGAAACATTTTTTTATTAAATGATTAGATTTAGACCCATACACATAATATCCTAGAACTAAATGAGTTTTAAGCCATTTTTAATCTAAATTGAATTTATAATAATTTAATACTTTTTATAATTCCAAGGCACCCCTCCTCTCTCATATAAAAAGGCACCCATTCATCTCTATTACTCACACTTCCAAAAAAAATTGAATAAGAAAATACTTAACCCAAACCCTTCCTAGAAACCCACACCAAATTCCAAATTACATATATTAGTCATAAAACCTTCTTTATAGGTGTCAAGGTCTTAAGAAAGGTGATCATCCAATGTAAAGGTAATGTTTTTATTTAAGTGTTTCTATTTTATTTAGTCTTCCACTTACTTAAATTATTATTCTTCCAAGTTAAAATAATAAATTAAGTATCCTCAATATAATAAGATGTTATTCTGTTAGTATCATCACCTAAATCCATATCCACTTCTATTAAATGGTAAAATAATTAATAATTCAGGCCTATTTGTGAACTATCACCTATACGAACTGATCTAATTTGTTTTCCATAATCGACTCTCATGTAAATTTATAATAATGTAATTAATGTTTTTATATTATATTAATGAAATATTAATCATTATAATATAATGATGTATCAATTATGATCTTACTTCCGTGTGCCTAAAAATGATAACGTCACTTGGGCATACGTGTGAACTACCACATCCACGAAGCAATGTGACTCATTTTATTCATTATATCATTTTTATGATATATATAAGAATATTTAAATGATTAATATGATATTAATTATGTTATGATAATTCATTAAATATAAATTAATACTTTCCTACTTTCCATAATGATCAATGGAAAATGGAAAATGTTACTCAGGCATATATACGGCTTACCATCTCCATGATTATAACGTTGTTCATTTTTCATAAACATAATTCATGGTTTGATTTGTAAGTATAATTTTTGTATAAAAATGAAAATAATAACATGAATTTTATTTTGGATATTATATAATTATGATGACATGGAATAGTGACATCATATCATGTTCATTTTCAAGTCAAGTACCGAATATCAACAAAACGTCTGACATGACCTTAAATAATTAATTGATTATTATAACATGGTAATTAATGATATAAAATGATTAATAAAAATTTAAATGGTTATGAATATTGTTTAAATTAACCTATGTTTATTATTTAAGATAAATATGGAACATACTTGACGAATAAATCTTAAGGTAAGGGACCTCTTCTCAATCTCCTTTCATTGAGGCATATTTTGATGTTATACACCACCTTCTTTTATAATGTGTATAATCAACCCCTTTGAATTATAATTTCAATAAAAGGTTTTTAAAATGAATCTTTTTATATGAATCATTTTACTTTCTTTAAAAAAATACAAATGAATGTTTTTTTAATGTATATGGTGAAAATGACTACTCTGTCACCGTAACTGTTATTTGTTATTTTGCATTGCCTATAACCTGTAATATTTTTTACAGGAAAATAAATCCCTTATTCCCTTTTTGGGTGTTTTGGTACTGAAAATGGTTTTCAAAGTGGATTTCATATATCAGTATCATGAAATAATTTCTTGTGATTTCAAATGAACTTTTATGGGTGCAATGTTGAAAATTTCAATCTTTTATGCGTTATGAATATACAATGGTAATAATCTATTTAATAGGTGGTTATGAGATAAACCAACAAGTGTTTGTTACATGATAAACCAAATAGTGGTTGTTACATTGTAAAACAAGGATGTTTGGTAACACTATAACCTCCAATGAATTAGGTATGGAAGTTGGTCGTATTGCTATTGCATTTGTAATAGTGATATGTGTGGAAGTCGACAATATGGTTATTCCATTTAAGTATGATTATGTCCCAAATTACCTTTATATGTTATATGTTTCTTTATATGGATTTTATAGTAATATTTTTATTACAAAGAGTGTAGGAAATGAGCTTATATTCAATGAAGAGTATTTATACATCATAATGGTGAAAATTATGGCTTATTGATAAAGTGTTCATGGTTTACATGTTTCTCAAGGATAATAGTTTTACTATTTTTTATATCCCTTATTAAGATTTTTATGCTCATCCCACATTTTTAATTAGTTCATAGGATTTAAAGGATAATAGATTCATGGATGGAATCAAGTAAAAGATATGATGTTTAAACTTTAAACGAAACTATGTTTCTTTTTAAAAGATTTTTTATGAAAAAAATGGATGGTGCATAGAAGTTTATAATTTGTAATATTTACATTATTATGTATGAGTTATGGAATAATTATATAAATATATAAACATGAAAAGATCCTCGATGTGAATTAAATTGAAATTCATGACATATCTCAAGATTATGTAATGTTGAAGACTATGGCCTTATAGTTGGCATCAGAGGTCAGTTTAGATAAATTTTCAAGTTAGAATATTTTTAATAGAATATACATAAATGATTTTTAACTATTTTCAAATTGAAATGATATACCATTTGAAGATTTCTATGTTGATTCATCTAAGATATGTCTATTCAGAATGGTTTTCCATAAAGGAAACAAGGCAGTTGTTATGGGAAGGAAAACTGAGAAAAAAAACAATCCAAATCAGCATCCTTAGATGGTTGGAATCAGAATTCAATAATTTGTTACAATTATGGATCATTTAACACAAGTTATTAATGGTGGATTTTTTCTGGCATGATATCAACTGGATCAATCCCATTGTAATATTTTGATAGTGGAGAATTTCATGAGGCAACATCCACAATCATTTAGAGGATCATCTAACCCTATGAAAGAAAAAGGGGTATTAAAACTCTATAAAATATCTTTGATGTAATGGGGTGTTTATACAATACAAAGGTAAGTCTTGATGGTTACGGTTTGGAAGGATAAGTTGATCAGTGGTGGTCAATGTTTAAAAATATCAGTGGAAGTGAATAGATTTATTCCATGGAATGGGATGAATTTAAGAATATCCTCCATAACAAATATTTTAATAAGGCTATATGACTTGGGATAGAAAATAAATTCATATAATTGAGAAAAAAAGAAGATTTTGTGTTTTTATATGTAGAAAATTTCAGCTTTTTTTCAACGTATGTCCCAAATTTTATCAGAGATATTGATAGTGAGATAAATTATTTTTAAGCAGGATTGAAGCTGAAATATCGAAGGGAATTATCTTCTTGTGAGTTTAATATCTATAAGAAAATTTTCTAAGATGTTGAGCGGGTAGAATATGAGTTTTCTGATGATCATGTGTTCCAATAGAGCAAACAAAAGAAGTGAATGAGTTGGTAGGTAATGGTAAAGTATTCATCAATGAAGTTTGGAGGTAAGAAAACTAAATTTTGATCTTATGAGAAGCATGTAAAAAAAGAATAATAGAGAATATATTTCAATGTATAGGAAGTGCTTTTGATGTGGTAATATAATTCATATTTCTCATGAATACAAAGGAGATGATCAGACAAGCAATGAAAATTTTTTTGTAAGATGTTCTAGTTGCAATGAGTTCAAGAATTATGTCAATGTGCAGCCAAATTTGATTACCCAGGGTAGAAACCAGTATGATCGAAAGTATAAGGGAATAGAAAAATCATTTTCTACTAATAAAATTGATGTGGGTCCATCAAATAAAGTGTTTATAGGTATGTTATGTATTTTTTCAAAATATTCCCATACTCTGTTTGACTATGGATCATCACATTATTTTATTTTTGAGAGACTTGTAAGTAAATAGAAAATATCACCTCATGAATGTGATATATAAATTTTTGTAAAAACTCTAGGTGTAAGTATCAATGAAACCAAGATTTATAGGAAACTTGCTACTATCATTTTTTAAATGTTCTTTCATACAATTATTGATGAACTTACTATAGTACAATTTAATGTCATTTTGGGTATGGATTAGATTTTTGTTTATCATTATAAAGTAGATTAAAAATCCAAGAAAGTTTTATTAATTTATTTCAAAACATTGATAACATAACAGGAATATGAGAAATTGATTAATGATGGAATTGAAAGTTATTGAGCTCATGTTATTGAAAATAAATAAACAGTTTTTGTTAGTGACATTACCATAGTGAATGAATTGATAAATGTTTTTCCTGATGAATTTCTTGGTATTATTCTTGATCGAGAGGTTGAATTTACTATTGATTTATTTCTTGATGATATGCCTACTTCAAAACCCCCTTATTGAATGGATCAAGTATAATTGGAAGAAATGGAAAAATAATAGCCTCAATTTCTTGATAAAGGTTTCATTAAACCTAGAACTTTACCATGGGGAGCTCCATTTTTATTTATAAAAAGTAAAAATGGTTCTATAATACTTTTTATTGATTATAGAGTCATTAATAACATCATTATTAAGAACAAGTATCATTTTCCTCATATTGAAGATTTGTTTGACTAGCTCCAAGGAGAACAGTATTTTTCCAAGGTTGATTTGAGGTCCACATACCATCAGTTAAAGGTGAAAGAGGATTACATTCGAAATATTGAGTTATAAATTAGGTATGGGAATTATTGGTTTGTAGTTATGAAATTTGTTTTATCAAATGAACCTAATGTATTTCTGAATCTCATAAATGGATTCTTTCATCAGTTTTTGGATCTGTTTGTGGTTGTGTTTATAGTTGATATATTGGTATATTCTAAACGCTATAAAGAATATGAATGTTTCTTTTAATATTTTTTTACAAACCTTAAAAGAAAAAAACAATATGAAAATTTTAGTAAGAGTGAATTTATGTTGCAACAAAATCTGTTCCTTGGTTATATTATTTCTAAAGATTTCATAATTTTTGACCCTTCTAAAACAAAATTTGTCTAAGAGTGGCCAAAATCTACCAATATTATAGAGATTCATAGTATTAATGGTTTATAGGGTCATTAATGATGGTTTTTTTGAAAACTAATATTGGTTATATAACCCAATAATAAAGTTAACATGTATTGGATTTAAGGTCATCTATATAAAAGAATGTGATTATTATTTTCCAAAACTGAAAAATAGATTGGTAAATGCTCTAGTTTTGGCCCTGCCTTCTAGGAATGGTAAAATTTTTATATATAATGATTCTTCACTAAAAGGAATTGGTTTTTACCTAATTCATAATGATTAGGTAATTTCTTATTCTTCGCATTACTTGAAGACTCATGAGCTAAATTACCCTACCCATGATTTTAAATTAGTTGTTGTTTTTTTCATTAAAAATTTGAAGGAATTATTTGTATGGTGTAAATTGTGTAATATATACTGATCACAAGATATTCAATTATATATTCACATAGAAATAAATGAACTTCAAATAGAGGATATGGTTATAATTTACCAAGGAATATGATTTCAGGATTTATTACTGTCTAGGATACGAAAATAAGGTAGAAAATTCTTTGAGTCAAAAAAGCAATGCAACATTTGGAACAAGATCCTTTGGTTAATGAATCGATGAATTTTGGATTGAATATTGTTGGAGAATGAAATTTATCATTTTTTAGGTGTCAATGAAATCGTCTCTAATAGATTAGAATTAAACAAGAACAAGGGGAAAATAGTGAGTTGCAAAAAAATGTAGAATTGGTTCAGAAGGGTATGTTACCTAGATTTAACATTGATAAAGATTGTGTTTTGAGGATTTATAAGAGATTATGTGTTCCTTATGATTCACATTTTAAGAAATATTTGTTATGTGAAGATCATATTTCTCCATTTCTAGTTTAATCGGTCAGAACTAAGATGAACATAGACCATCGAGTGTATTACTGGTGGGACAGAATGAAAAGAAATATTGATGAATTTCCCCTGAGATGTTTGATTTTTAAACATGTTAAAGAAAAGTGGTAGTTTCTAAAAGGGATGCTTCAGAATTTTCCAATGCCAGAGTGTAATTGGATAAATATATCCATGGATTTGCTAATGGGATTAACATATAATTCACGAGGTAACAATGTGATATGGGTTATTATTGATCAATTGACTAAATCTTATAATTTTATTCCTATTCGAGGTACTCTGTCTGTCGATCAACATTCTTGGTTTTATATTAAATAGATAATTAGGTTACATGAAGTTTCCCTCTCAATTGAATCTAATCCTGATCTCAGGTTCACTTCTAACTTTTAGAAAGGACTTTAGAAGTCATTAGGTGCTGAATTAAATTTTATTACAACTTTTCGTCCTCAATCAAATGGGAAATTGAAACAAACAATTCATACCTTCGAGGATATGCTAAGTGATTTTTCCATGTATTACTAGGGAATTTGGGATCAACATATTTCTTTGGTTATGTTTTCTTATAATAAAATTTTTCATTCCATTATATAGATGGAACCATTTGAGTCATTATATAGAAAGAGGTTTTGAACTCCAAATTTTTGGGATGAAGTAGGTGAAATAAATTTCATGGGACCAGAATTGGTTGATGAAATGGTAGAGAAATTTTAGTTGATATAGAGATACATGAGGATAACACATTAGTGAAAACAATTATGTGGATAACCGAAGGAAGGATCTTTCTTTCGAGGTAGGTGATCATGTTTTTCTCAAAGATTCACCATTGAAAAGTGTGATGTGTTTTGTTAAGAAATGGAAGATGTGTCCGTAGTTCATTGGACCCTCTGAAATCTAGGAGGAAGTTTGTTCAGTTTCCTACTAAGTGGATTTTCCTCCAATTTTATCCTATGTACACAGTTTTTTCTTGTTTCAATGTTAATAAATTATATTTTATATCCATCTCATGTAATGAGTCTAGAAGTAGTTCAGTTGGAATAGAATCGATCTTTTCAAGAATAATTAGTCCAGATTCTTAACCAAAGAAAGAAAGTGTTGTGGAATAATGTGATTCTTCAAATTGAAGGTTTATGGAAAACCCATATGGTTGAAGAGGAAACAGGGTAATCTGAAAACTCTTTGAGGAAAAAAATACCCCAACTTTTTTCATAAGTTAATAAATTTATGAGGATGCAATTTCTAAATGGGTGGATGATGTAACATCAAATATAATTATAGAAAAATAGAATTTCATATCTATTAATAGATATGAATTAGATAGTGGTTTTACCTTAATAAGGACACTATGTCTAAAAGATTACTTAAAATAAAACAACGGGTTTTGTAACACCCCGAGATTTTATGAAAAATATTCATTTTAATTTCATTAATGTCTTGTGTTATATGATACATCAAAAGGAGCTTGCACAACACGCATCCCTGACTTGGCTTGCACTACACGCAATCGCGACCTTCCACGATAGCGTGTGTTGTACGCAATACCGAGTTTCTCTAAACGATGATATGCTATTAAAATATTATTAAAACTAGCCTATATGAATAGTAATACCCACTTTTTGAAATTTTATAAATTTTATTTTTGAAAATGGACCTCATTTTTGGATTCGAAATATAGAAATTATCCTAGGGTGAAATTTTGGTATTTTTCTGAAAACTATCAATTTTTGATGAATAGTAAAAACACTGGGTTACTATTTAAAAACTGACTTTTTATTTAAATAATTATTTATTTTATTCAAATTTATTTTAGGTCAAAATTGATACATAATACCTATATAAGTTCAATGTAATTCATTGGCGAAATTTTATAATAATTTTAGATATATAAAAATTTTATTGAACTTTTCACCGTCTTTTACCCACCTCCTAGAAGAATTTGAAAATTTATATAAAACTTAATTTTACCACTTTTGTGAATGGAATTTCAAAAATCCGAGAGAAAAGGTTGATTTCAGTAAGTGAAATGTGGTTCAATGAGATGAAAATAATTTTTGGTGAATAGTAACTTTTTTCTTTTTTTTTACAACGGTTAAAAGTAAATAGGGTAATTAAGGGTAAAAATGATATTATTATTACCCTAAAACATTTTCTAATTCTATTGTATAAGTGTAATTCGACCAAAAACAACCTTAGGAATAAAATATGACCATTTAGGACCACTTGGATTAGATTAGGACATTTTTTATTAATTTATTTAAAGATGGGTTAAAATTGTTAAAATCAAAGTTTAATAACTAAACCATTTTAAATATAGGGTTATACAAACGATAAATTAGACTATAAATATTCATTATAAATATAAAAATATTTCATACATAATGGTATTTTTTTATAATTTTTAGACATTAAATAATGTAATTTATTTATGACACAAAGATGATGCAGTAATTATCTTATTAATGAAATATTGAAATAATTGATGTTATAAATACATAATAAATGTAATTTGAGACTTTTTATGAATTAATATAATTTTATAGGTTAATATGACATGTTATTATTCATTTAATTAACTTTTTTGAACTAATCATTCTGTTATGTTTTTCACAAAAATCAATTACTAAATAGTGTCAAAATTGACATAAAATGGTTTTTAAAACAAAAATTATATTATTAATTGTTATTTTATTCCTAAAAATATAAGGTTCGGCCAAATTACTTAGATAAGGATATATATATTAATAATAAACAACTTGGGGTTCGTTTGGCTTCTTATAGTAATTTTATTAACCTTATAGTGTAAGAACACAAAAAGACACGGTAAAAGTAAAATTATTAAACTTAAAGTTTAATCTAAAGGATAAGGTTAAAATAGTAAACTAAACTTGTCCAAATTCTATTGGATGAGATGATTTCGACCCATACCCGCCTTAGATTATAAATATATCAATTTGGAGCTATTAAAAACCTAATTTGGCTTTATAATAAAATAATATTTTTAGTTATTCCAAAGGTGCCCCTCTCCTCCCTTATAAAAGGGCACCTCCTCCCTCTCTTCCTCACACCACATTGAGCATTCACGCTCGTCCAAAACCTGCCCATATCTCCTATCCACTTCTCTAGAAACATCCTAGAGGTCATGGTCTTCTTCAAAGACCAATTTTAGTGCCCTAAGAGGAATTATCAAAGAAGCGCTTCAAAGAAGAGGTAATGTCCGTTACCGATTCTTTCAACTTTATTTCTTCTTCCACTTCTTCTTCGTTAGTTGTTTCATTATGAATTAATAACATCAGTATAACTCATATACTGATATGTTATTATAAGTATGAAAAAACCCTATTTCACCATCTATTCATCCTACGAAAAATGAAATCACCGCGGGTGCATACGTACGGAATACCGTCTCCACGCCGTGGTGTAATCTATTTTCCACCAACACCTTACTTGGATGGGTATAATGGTGTAAATAATGAATATATATTATTATTGTAAACTGATATTGATTCTGAAATAGTATACATACACTCCAATACAATTCCACGATCATGGGAATGATATCATCGCTCGTGCGTACGTGTGGAATAACATCTCCACGATGTGATGTGACTCGTTATACATGATCTTCATTGCATAATGATTATATAAATGAATTGAGTTAATTAATATGATATATATTTCACTAATAACATTCTGGAAATGAGGTATCTATAACCTAAAAAGAAAAATAAGAATTTATTCGACAAAACGCGCATAAGAACAAAAAGTAATAAACACCCGAATAACAAGTTGTAATGAAATATTACTAATAAGAAGCTAAGAATATGACCATATATGACATCATAAAAATAATTATGATTCTGGAATTAGTCAATAACATTATTTAAATCATTATACAGGAGCTTCAGACACTTACGAAGAAAATCGGACCTAATGTAAGGGAAAATATCACAATCTCATTTTTATCTGAGATTGTTTATACATTGGTATTTACTGGGGTGTATTTTATCATCCACATCCATGTTCCCTCAATATGTAATATTGTTTCCATCCACCTAAAATTTTTAAAATCCAATTTTACCCTTCGGTGAGTTTTTAGTAAAAGATATGAAAGGAATCTTTTGTCGTTTTTCATACGAGGTACTTTTTGACTTTTCTAACAAAAGTACGAGAAGAATGTTCTTTTTAACTTATACGGAATTAATGGATATTTAAAAAATTATTTCCAAGAAGCTTCCTTTACAAGTTTTCAAGTATTATTATTAATCAACTTCTTTTAGTTTAAAATTAAATGACATATTAATAAAGGAAAATGTTTTTGAAGTAGAAAGGATATTTTCCTCAAGAATGGAGTTCAAGTGTTTTATCAAAATTATTTTCCATCTAAGATAATAAAGGATTCTTTTTCTATCCCTATTATTACATTTATTTGATTATGTTGTGATGGAATTATTTTTATGAATTCCTTTATCTTATATTAATTGTTTTAAGATGTCACGATGTTTAAGAATCCCATTTTTATTACATGGGTTATGCTATGATGTATGGTTTATGATTTTGTGGCACACATAAGAATGGTATCATTATGAGATGGGTGGGACCTATATCTCCCTCCAATTCATTGGTTAAAGATTTTATATCTCATGAGATAGACATGGCTGGAATGGCAGGTTAAACCGGTTCAGTGAAACAGGACTGAAACGAGGAGTGAACTCAGTTCAGAAATGGACTTTGTCCACTAAGATAGTCTTGGAAATGAGTCTTGACTAATAAGAAATGATTCTCTATGATTATGTGTGTATGACACAAAGTTTCATGTTTTTTGTTATGATTATTGGGATTAAATTTCACTGCTATGATTTATCCCATGTTATGCCATTATGATCTCTTTTGCAGGTTAAGATTTCCAAAATGTTATGGTCATATGAATATGATGTGATTGATATTTCTTTTGTTTACCCTTAATGAGCATTTGAGCTCACCATTTTATGTTTTCTTTTCCCCAGGATATAAAGAAAGTTTTTAGGTATGAAAAAAAGGGAAGATCTTTATGGGAGATGTTGAAGATCTTTCACCACAATTAGAAGATTATAGTCCCAGTTTACAAAGACACTAAACAATTATGGTCCTTGTGTGTGTGTTTTTGTTATGTACTAAGTATTCTGCAAAAGTAATGTAATGTCCATGTACGTCAAGCTTAGGGTCTCTACAGTTGGTATCAGAGGAAAGGTTTATCAACCTTTGGAAACTAGGATGCGAGAACATTAGTGAGATCCCTATAGATATTTCTAAGGTATGTCTTGGGATGTCCCTAAGGTTAAGTATACGTTATAGTACTATAATTGTGATAACCATCTTTGAATTAATCCTAAGATGTTAGATATTGATGGTACTCCCCCTTTATTATGTTGTTTTCCCTAGAGTTATTTTTGCCTCTCACACTATTCCTTTTGGGTTTTAGACGATGGCTGGAACCCCAAGGAACCGTATTGATCAATGTAATGGGCGATTCAATGATTGTCCTCCTGAACAAACCAACGTTATGGGATATGGAGTGAAAAATCTTATTGCTATACTTACACAAGCTATGAATCATTCTAGACTTCCAAATTGAGCAGAGAAGGGAACAATATTCTATTGAGTCCTTCATGAGGAAATGCCCACCTTCTTTCAGTGGGTCTTCCAATCCACTTGTTGCAGAACAATGGATCAGTACCACTGAAGAGATATTTTCAGTTCTTCAATGTTCTGAACATGATAATGTCATCTTATCAGTATATCGTTTGGAAGGTGATACTGATCAATGGCAGAATCTTATCCAGAATACGAGGCCAAGAGATGAAATTGAGCCCATGGAATGGGATGAGTTCAAGAACTTATTTTTCAATAAGTACTTCCCTCGTATTCTTTGAACAAATATGGAGAAAGAGTTTCTCAAACTAAAGCAAAAGGATGATGAATCTGTTGGTATATACGAAGCGAATTTTACAAGGCTTGTGAGGTATGCATCTGGCTTTATCATCCAACCTGAATGTAAAGTTGATCGATTCTTCAGTGGATTAAAACCAAATCTTCTAAGGGCATTAGCTATAAGAGACTTCAGTAGCTATGAAGAAATTGTGTGTTGTGCTATTAAGGTAGAAATGGAAGTTGGTGTTACATATCCATCTCATGGTTTTGACAAGAAATGAAAGATGGAGTTTATGGAGAAATCTCATAATAATGGTGAAAAGAAGATGAATGTTTCCATATGCTCAAAGTGTGGGAAGAAACATGGTGGAGATTGTCTTAAAGGGACTAGAAAATGTTTTAAGTGTGGAAAAGAAGGCCATCGAGCAGCTGAGTGACGAAGTAATGGAAAAAGGGTTGCTAATAGTGTGAATAAAGAAAAGACTGAAGTGAACGCACCAACAACACTTCAATGCTTCAAGTGAAATGAAATGGGGCATTATGCTAATCAATGCCCTAATCCAAGGGTTAATGATGATCGACATGAGCAACCCCTTAAGGCAAAAGACAAAGGGAGGTCACATGTGATCACTATTAGTGATTTTGAATATGACAACGATGTGGTGGAATGATTATGTGTTTATGTAATGGGATTTCAAAATAATGTTGTATATAGTATCATGGAATATTTGAATATTTATGTATTTATCTGTTGTGGTTTTCAATAATTTTATGGTACCGGTAACCATGGGAAGTGATTGAGATGTTTTTGGTAAGCAGATGATATGCGCATAATGAAGGGATAAGAAGATAATGAGATGTTTGATTGTATTCATGAGCTCATGATTGATATAAGGACTAAGTATAAAGAATTTTGAGGGTTTTGTTTTGTGGAAAGTGTTAAATTTTAACTGCATTCATGTTTTCACCAATGTTAAATGAGTATTAATTCTTCAAAATAATACATGATTAAGATATTCACATGTTTTTAATTTGACCAACAAGATATATCTTATGATATATGGGGGAAAAATGATGGAATTCACGTGATTATTATGTGACATTTCAAGTAATAATTTTCTTTATACTATGAGCTTGGACCGAAGTATTTTATACAAGACTAAAGATTGGAATGGATTATGTTGGACATAAGTTAGTATTGTTTAAGGATATAACTTTTTTTGATATTATTGATGGGATGTTATAGTAATATAGCTTTAGAAAAAGGACAACCTGCAGGACGGGCGACAACTCATCGCATCGGACAAGGCAGTGGGAATCGAACCCACAACCGAAGTGCGACTGGGCTTTATCGCCTACCACTGACCTACAGGAAGTCCCTGGTTAGTAGAAACTAGTTTCATTTTATTATGTGGTATGATATATGAAGTATAGGTTCATTTTTGGAATTGTATACGATTAACATCACCGTAGATGGACTTATGTATATTTGATAACTTTTGCTAACCATTTGTTTGAAACAGATGGAATGACCCATCATTCTATCACATGATCTATTAACACTTCATGAATAAAAAATTAAACTTCATTTCTTTAAGAGATGAAGTGGAAATTGTTCAAAGCACGAACAACAGTGAGATTGTACAAAAATAAATTAAGTATTTATTCTAGTTAAAATTCTTCAACTTTAGGGAAATGATCTTGAAAACCAAAAATGTTGTCTTAGTGCCCTTATATCTGATTAATCAGATGGTACCTTAGATCATCACAAATATATGGATTTGTGATTTCTGGATTTTCCATAGCCATGTTCTCTACCACTCTCTATCAGAACATGATGGTTAGATTTCTCTTCCATATCTATATTTTCAACTATGTGGAAACCTAGTGATCAGTTTATTTGGGTAACAGTTACGTTTCATAATTTTGTTTTTAATGATTGGTTTTGGTATTCCTTTTGACGATGTGGGTTTCTATTAAAGAAACTTTCAAGTAGTAAACCATTTATAACCCCGACGAATTTCGAGGGCGAAATTCATTTTAAGGGGGGTAGAATGTAACACCCAGAGATTTTATGAAAAATATTCTTCTTAATTTCATTAATGTCTTGTGTTGTATGCTACATCAAAAGGATCTTGTACAACACACATCCCTGACTTGGCTTGCACTAAAAGCAATCGTGACCTTCAACGATAGTGTGTGTTGTAAGCAATACCGAGTTTTGCTAAACAACGATATGCTACTAAAATATTATTAAAACTAGCCGTTATGAATAGTAATACCCACTTTTTGAAATTTTATAAATTTTATTTTTGAAATTGGACTTCATTTTTGGATTTGGAATATCGAAATTAGCCTAGGGTGAAATTTTGGTATTTTTTTGAAAACTTTCAATTTTTGATGAATAGTAAAAAAACTAGGTTACTATTTAAAAACCGACTTTTTATTTAAATAATTATTTATTTTATTTAAATTTATTTTAGTTCAAAATTGATACATAATACCTCTATAAGTTCAATGTAATTCATTGGAGTAATTTTATAATAATTTTAGATATATAAAAATTTTATTGAACTTTTCACCGTCTTTTACCCACCTCCTAGATGATTTGCAAATTTACATAAAACTCAATTTTACCTCTTTTGTGAATAGAATTTCAAAAATCCAAGAGACACGGTTGATTTCATTAAGTGAAATGTGGTTCAATGAGATGAAAATAATTTTTGGTGAATAATAACTTTTTACTTGTTTTTACCACCGTTAAAAGTAAATAGGGTAATTAATGGTAAAAATGATATTATTATTACCCTAAAACATGTACTAATTCTATTGGATAAGTGATATTCGACCAGAAACAACCTTAGGAATAAAATATGACCATTTAGGCCCACTTGGATTAGATTAGGACTTTTATTATTAATTTATTTAAAGAAGGGTTAAAATAGTTAAAATCAATGTTTAATAACTAAACCATTTTTAATATAGGGTTATACATCAGATAAATTAGACTATAAAAATTAATTAGAAAACTAAAAAGTTTTCCTACATAATGGTATTTTATTTATAATTTTTAGACATTAAATAATTTAATTTATTTATGACACAAAGATGATGCAGTAATTATCTTACTAATGCAATATTGACATAATTGATGTTATAAATACCCAAATAAATGTAATTTGAGACTTTTTATGAGTTACACTAATTTTATAGGTTAATATGAAATGTTATTATTCATTTAATTAACATTGTTCGAACTAATGATTCTTTTATGTTTTTCACAAAAATCATTTACTAAATAGTGTCAAAATTGACATTAAATAGTTTTTAAAACAAATATTATATTATTAATTGTTATTTTATTCCTAAAAATCTAAGGGTCGGCCAAATGACTTAGATAAGGATATATATATTAATAATAAACAACTTGGGGATCGTTTGGATTCTTATAGTAAGTTTATTAACCTTATAGTGTAAGAACATAAAAAGACACGGTAAAAGTAAAATTATCTAACTTAAAGTTTAATCTAAATGATAAGGTTAAAATAGTAAACTAAACTTGTCCAAATTCTATTGGATGAGAGGATTTAGACCCATCCCCACCTTAGCTTCAAAATATATCAATTTGGAGCTATTAAAAACCGAATTTGACTTTATAATAAAATAATATTTTTCATTATTCCAAAGGTGCCCCTCTCATCCCTTATAAAAGGGCACCTCCTCCCTCTCTTCCTCACACCACATTGAGCCTTCAGGCTCGGACAAACCCTGCCAATATCTCCTCTCCACTTCCCTAGAAACATCCTAGAGGTCCTGGTCTTCTTCAAAGACCAATTTTTGTGCCCTAAGAGGAAGTCTCAAAGAAGCGCTTCAAAGAAGAGGTAATGTCTGTTACCGATTCTTTCAACTTTATTTCTTCTTCCACTTCTTCTTCTTTAGTTTTTTCATTATGAATTAATAACATCAGTATCCCTCATATACTGATATGTTATTATGATTATTAAACAACCCTATTTCACCATCTATCCATCCTAAGGAAAACGAAATCACCACGCGTGCGTACGTACGGAATACCGTCTCCACGCCGTGGTGTAATCTATTTTCCACCACCACCTTAATTGGATGGGTATAATGGTGTAAAGAATGAATATATATGATTATTTTAAAGTGATATTGATTCTTAAATAGTATACATACACTCCAATACAATTCCACGATCATGGGAATGATATCATCGCTCGTGCGTACGTATGGAATACTGTCTCCACGATGTGATGTGACTCGTTATACATGATCTTCATTGCATAATGACTATATAAATGAATTGAGTGAATGAATATGATATATATTACACTAATACCATTCTGGAAATAAAGTATCTATAACCTAATAAAAATAAGAATTTATTCGACAAAACGCGCATAAGAACAAAAAGTAATAAACACCCGAATAACATGTAGTAATGAAATATTACTAATAAGAAGCTAAGAATATGACCATATATGATATCATAAAAATAATTATGATTCTGGAATAAGTCAATAACATTATTTAAATAATTATACCGGAGGTTCGGACATTTACGAAGAAAATCGGACCTAAAGTAAGGGAAAATATCACAGTCTCATTTTTATCCGAGATTGTTTATACTTTGGTATTTACTAGGGTGTATTTTATCATCCACATCAATGTTCCCTCGATATGTAATATTGTTTCCATCCACCTAAAATTTTTTAAATCCAATTTTAAACTTCGATGAGTTTTTAGTAAAAGATATGAAAGGAATCTTTTTTCGTTTTTCATACGAGGTACTTTTTGACTTTTCCAACAAAAGTATGAGAAGAATGTTTTTTTTAACTTATACGGCATGAATGGATTTTAAAAACATTATTTCCAAGAATATTCCTTTACAAGTTTTCAAGTATTATTTTTAATCAACTTCTTTTAGTTTAAAATTATATGACATGTTAAGAAAGGAAAATGTTTTTGAAGTAGAAAGGATATTTTCTTCAAGAATGAAGTTCAAGTGTTTTATCAAAATTATTTTCCATATAAGATAATAAAGGATTTTGTTTCTATCCCTATTATTACTTTTATTTGATTATGTTGTGATGGAATTATTTTTATGAATTCCTTTATCTTATATTAATTGTTTTATGATGTCACGATGTTTAAGAATCTCGTTTTTATTACATGGGTTATGCTATGATGTATGGTTTATGATTTTGTGGCACACATAAGAATGGTATCATTATGAGATGGGTGGAATATATATATCCCTCTAATGAATTGGATAATTATTTTATATCTCATGATATAGACATGGCTGGAACGGCAGGTTAAACCGGTTCAGTGAAACAGGATTGAAACGAGGAGTGAACTCGGTTCAGAAATGGAGTTTGTCCACAAAGATAGTCTTGGAAATGAGTCTTGACTAATAAGAAATGATTATCTATGATTATGTGTATATGCCACAAAGTTTCATGTTTTATGTTATGATTATTGGGATTACATTTCACTATTATGATTTATCCCATGTTATGACATTATGATCTCTTTTGCATGTTAAGATTTCCAAAATGTTATGTTCATATGAATATGATGTGATTGATATTTCTTTTTTTTACCCTTACTGAGCATTTGAGCTCACCCTTTTATGTTTTCTTTTCCCCAGGATATAAATAAAGGTTTTAGGTAATAAAAAAAGGGAAGATCTTTATGGGAGATGTTGAAGATCTTTCACCACGATTAGAAGATTATAGTCCGAGTTTCCAAAGACACTAAACTGTTACCGTCCTTGTGTGTGTGTTTTTTTATGTACTAAGTATTACGAAAAAGTAATGTAATGTCCATGTACGTAAAGCTTAGGGTCTCTACAGGTTTCTCCAAAATCTTACGTTTCACATAAGACTGAGCTATACTGAAAATAATATATTATTAATATTATAATTTTTTATGTTTTTTATTTCCTAGATGTTGTATCGGTAGGAATGAATAGAACTAAATATATTATATTTAGACATGTTTATTATATGTTTTTATATTCATACAACAAATTTTAGAGGCTTAATCAGAGAATAATTCCAATTTTAACCATTAAAACTCTAATAATTCTAAATGGTAGTCTTACCAACTTTTGTTTGTGAATAATTTTTTAATCTAGTTTTGTCTCTTTTATATCGTCTATTTGAAAAAATAAAATTCTTATTTTGAAGCATGACATAAAAATTTACTTTGGTTGAAGTTTTTATATTTTTATGACTAAATTCACATTTTAATAAATTGTGAAAAATACTCCATTTTAATTCAAAAATTCATTTTTTTCTAACATATTTATATTTATATATTATCCATATCTGTTGTTTAAAGGTATAATTATATGATGTTATTATAATTTAATCCAATTTAGTTCATTAAAAGCATTTTCAAATTAAAATTAAATTGAAAAACTATATGAACCTCTAAAAATTTTACATAAAAACTTATTTTCTTGATCTGTTAATGGGATTAGTGTTAGAACTAATTTAACCACATTTGTGAATTAAATTTTCAAAAATTAACATACATTTTTGTACTCAGTATGAAAAATATGGTCTAATAGGATCAAAATAATTTTTGGTGAATAGTATCTTTAGTATTTTATTTTCCATTGTTAATGGAATATATGGTAATAAAATGTAAAATTAATATTATAATATAATAACATTACCCTAACACTCATCCTAATATTATTGGATGAGTTATTATAAACTATGACCATCCTTGGACCAAAATAGTGACCTTTGGAATCCACTAGGGTTTGATTATGATATGTATAACATTTAATTTAAAGTAAAGGGAAATATATCATAAATATGTTTCTTCATACTAAAACACTTTTAATATGGGGTTATATAAGTGATATCATTAACTATCAATATTAATTAGAAATATAAAAAAATTAAATACATCATAATAATTTATTTATAAGTTTTATGAATTTAATAATCAAATTTAATTATGACACAGTGATGATGTGGTGATAGATTCAATAAAGAAGGAATCAAATAATTGATAATAATATTATTAAATTAAAAATAATTTAAAAAAAATTGATGCATCCATGAATTTTCTAGATGACAATGACATGTTAGGATTGATTTAATGTAGTTTTTTTCTTGGTAATCATATTGTTATGATATTTAAAAAACTCATGTAATGAATATTATCACAATAAAAAAATCATATTTTAAAATATAAAATATTTAATTAATTTATATAAAATTTCAAAAAATATATGATTCAGACAAAAAATTGAGAGAAATATGAAAATGTAATTAATAACTCATTCATTAGAAGTGCGACATGATTTTGTAATTATTTTCACCCTCAAAGTTTGAATTAGTTGATAAAATAGTGAGATTTAAAAGAGGTTAAAACAACAAGATTAGGATTAAAAAATACTTGTCTAATTTTTATTTGAAGAGTATATTTAGAACTATAAATATCATATATTCTAACTAAATGAGTTTGGACCCATTTGGAATCAAAGTTAAGTTTATATTAATTTAATACTTTTAATAATTCAAATGGTTCCCCTACACTCACTACAAGAAATCCTACCTATACCAAGACATCTATACTAACAGTTTCTAAATCCCATTAGTATAGGTCCCCTTTCCCAATGGTTTTTCCTAACCATTTGGAAAATCCAACTTTGAGACCACTTTTCCCAACGGTTTTGCAAAACCGTTGGGAAAGGTTATGGATTTCCCAATGGTTTTTCCAAACAGTTGGGAAATCCAACTTTGGGACCACTTTTCCCAATGGTGTGGGAAAACTGTTGGGAAAGGGTATGGGTTTCCCAATGGTTTTTCCAAACCATTGGTAAAATCCCACTTTGGGGCCACTTTTCCCAATTGTTTGGAAAAACTGTTGGGAAAGGGTATGGATTTCCCAATAGTTTTTCCGAACCATTGGGAAAATCCCACATTGGGACCAATTTTCCCAAAGGTTTGGAAAAACCATTGGGAAAGGGTATGGCTTTCCCAATGGTTTTTCCAAACCATTAGGAAAATACCACTTTGGGCCCACTTTTCCCAACAATTTTTCAATGTCTTTGGGAATGGGTGGGTACCTATCCCAACGGTTCTCAAAAACTATTTGGATAGGTAGCCTTATTTTTTATGAATACTTTTTTAAAATATCCTAAAATAAATGAACATATAAATTATAAATATTTATATCTAAATATATTCAAAAAGTTAATTATAGGATAGTGGTAATGTATTTGATATATAACCCATAGTTTGGGGGTTCAAACCTCCACTGTAACGTTTTTAAAAAAAATTTACCTATACCAACTGTTTGGGTAGCCCTTGGGTGAATTGGACTGGGTATAGAGTTATCCCAATGGTTTTCCCAAAATATTTGGGATAGGTCTATACCGATGACTAATCACCCAATGGCTACAAAAACTATTGGTATTGACTATACCATTAGTTTGGAGACCTTTACCAACGGTTCCAAACCGTTGGTATTTGTAATTTTTTCATTAATGTCTCTCCTATAAAATTGCACTCATTCCTCTCTATTACTCAAACTTCCAAAACCATTTGGTTTATCCATTATCTACCCAAAACTATCCTATAATCCCTCCACACATCCTTTAACCCATATTTTATTTATAACACCCTCCTTATCAGAGATAAGGTGTTAATAAAGGTGATTATCCAATGGAAATGTAATGTTTTTATATAATTGTTTCTATTTTATATTTTCTTCCATATCTATAAAATTTTCTACTTCCATGATAAAATAATAAAAATTATATCATCAATATGATAATATGTTACTATTTTAATATCATCACCTAAATCCATCTTCACTTCCATTCAATGTGAAATGAGTTAATCATTCCGGCATACCTGTGAAATATCACCTAAATGAACTGAACTAATTTTTTTTCCATAATAGTCTCTCATGACTAGTTATAATAGTGGGATTAATGTTCATACGTGATATTCACGACATTAAAATCATTATATGATAATAATGTATCAATTATGTTCTTACTTCCATGAGTATAAAAATGAAATGTCGTTCATGCGTACGTGTGAACTATCACCTCCATGAAGTGATGTGACTTATTTTTATTTATTATATCACTTATATGATATATATTTTAATATTTTTACATGATTAATATGATATTAATTATGTTATTATCATTTTTTAAGGATAAAATATTACATAAATTTTTTCCATAATGATCAATGAAAAATGGAAAATGTTACTCTTATGTACGTACGACTTACCATTTCCAAGATTATAACATTGTGCATTTTTCATAGACTTACATATTATTTTGATTTAAATGTATAATTTATGTTTAAAATATATAATAATTTCATGAATATTATTCTGGATATGATGGACTTATGACCACATGGACTGGTGACATCATACCATGTTCATTTTCGACTCAAGTAACGAATATGGAAAAAATATTTGACATAAACTCAAATAATTAAATAATTATTATCACATGGTAATTAATGATATAAAAGAAATAATAAACATTAAAAGGTTCTGATGTAAGAAAAAAATTAACCTAAGTTTATTATTCATGATGATCAAGAAACATATGTGATGAATCGAACTCAATATAAGGGACTTCATCTAAATCTCCTTTCATCGGGGAATTTTTTGATGTTATACACCACCTTATTTGATGAGTTGTATAATCAACTGTGTTTACTTTTAACTTCATTAAATATTTTTCAAAATGAATATTTTTATATATAGCATTTTAAATACTTTATATGATGTCAAAATGAATAATTTTTAACATTTATGGTGACAAAGACTTCTCTATCACCGTAACCATTATTTGATATTTTTATTCCTATATAAGCCTCAATGTTTTTAAAAGGAAAATAAATATCATATTCCTTTATTTTAGTCTTTTTAGTTTTGAAAATGTTTTTTAAAATGGATTTACTATTTCAATATCTTGAAATGATTTCTTGTGATTAAAACTGAAATTTTATGAGTGAAATGTTGATAATTGGAATCTTTTATGTGTTATGACTATATAATGGTACATGGAAATTGAGGGGTGGTTACATGATAAACCCAATATGGGTGTTTATGTGACTAAACAAAGATGGGTGGTTCCTTGATAAACCAATGATGGGTGGTCACATTATAACCTTCAATGCATAGGGTTAGAAAGTCGGTTGTATGGTTATTCCATTTGTAAGAGCGGTATCTGTGGAAGTCGACCGTATGGTTATTCCATTTATGAAAGATTATATCCCAAGTTACCTTTATATGTTATATGTTGTATTATAAGATTTTTATGGTAATTTTTTAACTACAAAAACGTTAATAAATGAGCTTATATTCAGTGAAGAGTATTTACTACATTATAAAGGTGAAAAGTATTTCTTTATGATAAATTATTCATGGTTTACATGTTTTATCAAGGATAATAGTCTTCCTTATTTATGTATCCCTTACTGATTTTTTTCTCATACAATTTTTTGAAATTTTTTTCAAAGGATTTAAAAGATAATAGAGTCAAGGATGGGATCAAGGAAATGTTATGGTGTTTAAACATGAAATGAAACCATGTTTCATTTTATTTTATTTTTTTTATGAAAAAAATGGATAGCGAGTATGAGTATATAATTTTTAATATTTAAGATTTTATAAGTTATGTAAAAATTATATAAAGCAATAAACCTGAAAATATCCACTTTTTGAATTAAAGTATTGTTCTTGACTTACCTCATGATTATGCAATGTTTAAGGTCAGGGCCTTATATTAACATAGCCATTAAATTTTCAGTAATGAGTAATATTCACTAAATTATGATAATATATATTATATATATAATAAAATGTTCTTTCATTCATCCTATATATTTTATATTCATAATATTAGAGCAAACCAAATATTACACATAAATACGTATTTTTTTTAAGGAAATTTTACCACCTTTTAATAGAGATTCGATTTTAAATATAACTTTTGGAACTTTTATAAAATATATATGTCATATTAAAATTAATTTCTGAATTATAAACATCAATATTAGGGTATGGTGATTTTTTGGTATTTTTCTGTGGAGTTTCATTTTTTGATGAATAGCGAAAATACTGAATTTTAATGAAAAACTACTTTTTCGTCTCATTTATTTATAGGGATAAATTATATTTTTATTGGTTTTAAAGTTTAATTAGATAAATTTTGTATAATTTAATATAATTTAGGTCATTATAATCAATTTCACTTTGAAACTGATTATAAAAACAAACAAAACTTTTGATCATTTTTACTTTAAAACCCTACTTTATTGTCCCATTTATGGGATTAAATTAAAATTAATTTTTTCCACCAATTTGGATGGAATATTTAAAAAATTATTCCATATTTTGTAACATCATAATTTATAATTTCTTATAAGGTCAACTTAGTTTATGAAAAAAAATAGTAGTGAAAGAGATTAAAATTAAATGTAGTGATTAAGAGAAAAATTAGCCAAACAAGGGACTAAACATTAAACTTAAGGTAAAATGACCTATAAACATGTCCAAAACTCATTTTGTTTTAATATTTACACTATATACTCCATTTTATATAATTTATATTATAATTAGAGCCATTGTTTCTAAAACATGTGGGTAGAATTCCCTTTTCAAAAATTTACAACAACGCCACTCCTCCTCTACTATAAAAAGGAACTCCCCCATCCCACTTATTCAAACCTCTAAATACATTTCGCTCACCAATAATCTGATCTAATAATCTCTCATAATATCTCTCATGTTTCCCTAAACCTAAAAATGGTCTTAAATTCATCCACGTAAGCCCTTTGGTGCAAACCAAAAGGAGTTACCTAAATAAGAGGAAACATCCATCTTCAAGTTATTTTTTTATTTTCATTATCAACCCCCTATAATATTTTTATCAAATGCTTATATAATGAATCCAGTGTCCTAAATATACATAGATATTTTAATTATAAGGGTATTACCAACACTTTCAAACACTTCCATCTAATGGGTTTCAAACCTACTCTTTATTTATACAGTGAACTAATAACTCCTGAAACAATGATTATTAATTTTTTAAATTATGATATCTCATAGAAAAAATTAATATGGACACATTATTTTATAAGATATAAAATATTTTTATTATGTCCTTATTCTTTTTTAATCTTAATGTAAAACATACCTTCATGTATTCCATTTTTTGGAATACAGTAACATTGTTTGTGGAAGTGTGGACTACCAACAACTCAAAAGAAATATGACTTGTTCACACTATACAAGGAATTCATAAATGGTGGTATTAATAAAAATATGTAACATGTATGGAAAAATCCCTCAAGGTAACATTGTAACATTTTTTGGATTGGTTGTGTTTGTTGATAATGCATGTTTCCATGGTGAATTGTCGAGCTCTAGAGATATTATTGACATTTAATTTTAGAAATAAACAATTAAATAGTAATGGATGATTTGGAGGCAGTACAAAAAGAGATATACAAGGTGGTACCATTTTCAGTGTTTTCGAAATTTTTGGGCCTGAAAATCAAAAAATGGACAGATGTATTTTTGGAAAAGGAAGGTCCATGAAATATTAGAGTGGTGGATAAAATAGAGAGATTTATCTTTTCACACAAGAGGTTTTTCGAGATCAGAAGCTTGAAAATTGAAAAAGACATGGGTTGCACGAAGTATTTGAGCAGTTCGTGAAATATGGTGTTGCACAGAATATTGTTTTTCTACGCTCGAAGAGGATTACACATTCAAAGAGGTTTTTTTAGGCTGGGTATATTTCCCTATAAATATGAAGTAACCCTTGCATTTGAAGTATCTCAAGACATAGAGAATATCTGAGCTTTGATGCACATAAAAATAAGCAAAGGGGTTTGGATGAAAAAATTGGTGTTTCGCATACAAATTGATGTTGTGCAAAAAAGTTAATAATGCGTTTAAAATGAAGGTTGTGAAGAATTTTTGAGGTTGCATGAAAATTGGAATTGGGATTGTGTGAAAAAAGAGATATTTTGCATGCAAGGTAATGGAATTACGCTCAAGGTGTAGTAAGGGTTGGGAATAAAATTTGAGGTTGCCTAGTTCAATTCGGTGGTAATGTGGTGTTCATCTGGGGATAAAAGTATAACTTCAATAGAGAATCTACATTCAGTTGAGGATGTAGGTATTCATTCAATTGAAGAGACCTACATGTCTATAAACTCTTAGTGGATCTTATAAAGAAGAAGTGAGCTCACTTTAGTTGAGAGATTAGTGATTTCTCATATTGTGAATGATTGTAAATCAGGAGGGACAGTGAGTCCACTTAGAACTTGTAAACAGCAGTGCGCTTTTAGTGGATTTGGTACATTAGTACATTGTCAGTGTATGATCCTTAGGCATATCCCAGTGAGGGTGAACCAAGTAAAAATTTTGTGTCTTGTTCATACTATAAGATTCATTCTTTGTATTCGGAAGGAGAGAGAGAAGATAGTTTTGTCTAACAAGAAAACAAGATCAAAAGGGGAAGTTGTTTTAAATTGCCATACCCTGATTCACCCCCCCCCCCCCTCTATCAGGGTATCTAGCCTAGTGGACCTAACATAAAATTTAAGAAATATATATGATAATGGAATTATAATATACATATATATCATTTACTTTTCATTCAATTAAAAACATCAAAGAAATTAAAGTAGCATTCCTGTGTACGTATGTCCTACCGTCTCCATGAACAGTTCATTTCATTTCTTATCTCTAAATATTATGGATTATTCTGAATAGATATATACTGAATATATATGATAATTAAATCATGCTTTAAACTCTATTTATGATCAAATAAATATATAAATAATAGGAAAAATATAGAAGTTAAAACATACTCAACAAACTAGCAAATTAACACTTGAAATTGTGAAAATAATGAAATATTATTAACAAATTGATAATATGAAATCATAAGAAGTTAAAATATGATATTATAAATATAATTATGGTCCTTTTAAAAGTTATTGATATGTTTAAAACCATTATTAAAGATTTTAAAGGATGTTTACTCCACTTGGTATATGTTCTACTAATACCTTCCATTTTCTTTCTCTAGATAGATTATGATTGATTTGTCCAAGGATAGTATTCATATTCACTTCCTCGATTCCTTTTAGTTCCATAGAAATATTCAATATCCTAGGATCATTGAATAGTTAATTACCCCTAATTATCCATACCTTTTATCATATATATATTCATGTCCTAAACCATATAACGTTTTTCATACTGTGTTTACTTTGAAAGTTCTTTGACTACCTAATGAAATATTGATAAATCTGTATCCTTTATTCAATACCGAAATTTGATAAGGAAAAAATATTATGAAATAAATCAATTATTTGATATTAAAGGAATGATTTGGTAATGTATGAAATGGTTTGGGTAACTTTTAATGTAATCCCTCAATGCAATGATATTCTCATGAGAAGAAAATGGTTGGGGGAGAACCCTTTGAGATTTTTCCAAGGAGAATAGACATGTTTCTACCCATAGATTGAAATTGTCTTGAGAATAGTTATTTATGGTAAAGGTACCATGTTCCTCAGAAACATAGAGTAAAATAATTATGTATTTCTTTAATTTATATTCAATTATTATTATCCATGATAATTTTTTTAACATTATCTATAGAGTAATTTCATTATCATTTTAATGATAAAATTGAATCTGTTTTAAGTTATATTTCCTAGAAATATGATTTAATCACTTACTTATTAGTTATTTACTTCATGGAATGTGTTATCTGTTATTTAACTTTCCATATTTATTGTTATCATTGATTCATTATTTATTTTGGTGTGCTTTACCCTTACTAATCATTTTATCTCACCCTTTTTTTATTTCCCTACGAATACTAGAAGTGTAATAAAAAATATATGAAAGGATATCATAGATGGAATAAAGTTATCATAAAAATAAAAAATATATATTGTAATTAGTGTATTTATTTGTAATAAAAAACTCATGTATATATCCAGTTACCAATTCTATGAAACCCTTTATTCCTTTCATATTTGATCACTTATAATCATGCCAATGTTATGGTAGTAGACAATTTCTCTGGGATTATTGGGGTCGGGTTGCTACAAGGTTTATGTGATATAATATTTCGAGAAGAATAATAATGTTATAAATATCATCTATAAACATTTAATTTATAATTATATTTATCTATAAGAGGAGGTTATAGAAAACTAATTACATTGGTTTGTGAGGTGGTAGTTCGTTGTACACACGAACAATGGTTTTGTATCGAATTTAATTAAATAGAATATAACTTTAGTTAATGACCTTAAAATACAACTTATAATTATATTTAAGATACTAATGTTATTATATAATCATTGTTTAATAAGAATATAATGATGTGGATAAATAAATAAAATAAAAATCTTGGTTAGGGTTGTCCCTCTTATTGAGACAACGCTTTTTACATTGCACCAAAAGGATTCTAAGTTTAAATTTATAATAAAAATAAGGATTCTAGGATAGGGGGAGGTAAGTAAGTAATTTATTTGGGTAGTTCTTAGTAGAGAAAAAGTGATTTAGACGTGTGAAAATGAGATGATAACAGGTGTCTCTTTATAATTGAAGTGAGTGACACCTTTATAATTTTTTAAAAAAAAATTGGTATACAATTTTTTTCTTAATGAAAATGGACAAAAAAAGGAACATTTTAGATCCTATAAGATATAATGTCTAAATATTTCTAATAAATGATATTTGGAATATTTTTTGATCATTTTTTATCCTTTATTGTTTTAGTTTAACCCTTAATAAACTCATTTTTACATTAACCATGATAATTATATTTCTTTTTTTACAATTTATTATGTTCAAAAACTATGATTACCTTATAATAAATTATAACAAATGCAGATTCAAAATATTTATGCCTTTTTTTAAAATTATATTTACATAAGTGAAAGAATTTTATTTAAAATTAGACCCGCAGAATTGATGAAAAAATGGTTTTCCACAGACAAATTTTCAAAGGTTAAAAAAGTTGTTAAATCAAAATTAAATATGAAAATAATTAGAATGACATAAATTGGATTATTTAATATATAATTTAAGTAATATTAATTTTAAACACATTTTAAAATATAAATTAACCAAATAAATTCATTAAATGAAAAGGTAGTTTAGAATAAAAACCTATATTTTTCATTAATCATCAGTAAACTAACCATTTCAGAAGATTTCCAAATTTTTACCCCAAGATAATTTTGGCATTATAAATTAAAATATGAAGTTTATTTTAAAAAATTAATTTTATAAAACAATAAATATTTAATTTTATAAATTTTCATAAAAATAAATAAAAACATATTTGAGATTATATTATTTCCAGAACATATAAAGACGTTAATAAATATTCAGTACATTTTATAAATATGTTTTATTTATATAAAACCATTATACTGGATATTTAAAAATAATCTATTCATATTATATATATCTCTAAATTTAATGTATTGTCTATAACAATCATGTTTAAATAAAAATACAATTAATATATCACAGTTTGTTAAAATCCAGTGTCACATGTAACATAAGATAAACACGTTGTCACGTGTGACACAAGTTATCAAGGAAATTTAATATATTCTAGAACAAAACCCATAAAACTAATTATGCTTCAATAACCTACTATATAAATATAAATTATTCATACCAGAAGTGGTGTGCATAGGGTGTGAGCACAATTGATCCTCATGGGATCCCATTGGGCAGTCTATGAAATTACTATATCAATAAATTCAAATATTCTAGTTTAAAATACCGCAATGAAAAAACATGGTTTCTTCATTTCAATAAAATATTTTAAATAATTAATCACATTTAAAAATGGATGAAAATCCATAAAATAGGGTTATGAGAAATATTATGTTCAAAACATTCTTTTTCCCTTATAAAATCAATTTAGAAACATCAAAAGAACAACAAGCCAAAACCTTCTGAATAAAATACCCTTTTTATAAAAACATTGAAATTTATTTTTATAAGAGATAGTCAATAAATAAAGACTAAACTATGAATTTTCACCACATATCATAGAATATTACAACATATAGATACATGGTTAGTGAAATTTTCACATAGTAACAAGGAGAGGATAAAAAAGAAGTCAATCTTGAAAACTCAAGTATCCAATAATGATCAAGTGACCAATGTCATATATTGAGTATAAAATTTCATGTTTCAAGGTTATATGTCATGGGTAAGTTATAGATATATTTTTTAGGCCACCAAATATAATAAAAAAATCTCAAGATTGAATGCATGAAATGTTTGTATCTACTATGTACACAAGCTTTCCATCTCTGCATGCACCCACCTCTACATACTAGATACCTTTATTAAACCCATTTTCTCTAAAGAGATACTAGTTAGAGAGTGAGATTATAATATCATGTAATACATATAGGGTATTCTTATCTAGTTACCCATGATTCCCATGACTAATCAATAGAGTTAAGTGAGATAACAAGCATCGTGGATCATAACATCGATCTACAACATCATCAACAAGATCAATTGAATTTTAATACATTAAAAATTCCACTTATAACCCTCTACCACATACTCAAATGTAGTGAAAAGACCATTTTTCAATACCTATAACTATTTTCACCATGCACCATTTATCAATAAAAACATACAAAAGGATTTCATCGAGGATTTTTACAACAAGTGAATTTATATCATAACATGACAAACAAACCTTTAAGGGAACCCAAATTAATTAACTAAGACATTATGGATTAAAAAACATCATGTTTAACTATCCATTCAAAAGGACCAAATATACCTATTTAATTTTAAAACATTTTTAAGTGAAAATAAGCCTTTAATCAAAGAACATGAAATATAAATCAATCCCTTTAAACATTTTGAGTTATCAGTTCAAGTAGTCTTTCCAAAATAAATGATTATAATTTATTCTTTAAATAATTCCAAATCACATTTCCAAAAAAACATTAAAACCATTTTAATTAACATTAAATGTGAAAAAAAATTCCATTAAAATCATAATTCTAATTTTAAAAACCCAATCCGTAAATATTTGAAAACATCCCAATTTTATTTTGAAATAAAGTATCAATTGTCTCTATGAATCCACTCATGTCAAATAAATTTTCATCAAAAGGGATCATTTATGCATTAAAACCAATAAATCTTTATTGATCAACTCCTAATGGAACAAATATAAATCCATATAACACATGAATAACAAGAAGAGTAAAAAATATAGAAACACATACCTTGGAATATTTGGGATGAAGCTGTAATGAATTTTAGATGTGTCTTCTCTTATGTAAAACACCAAATCAAGGAAGATTGATCTTTAGAAAAGTGAGAAAATATCCAAGAGTCATGAACACACATAATCCACTTTTAATATAATGAATAAATAGACTATCATAGCCTCTATGAAGAATTAATATAGAGAATAAAATTTACTTCCATAATATTTTTAACTTTCCAAAAGAGGACCACTACTTTGATCGGCACATAGATCTACCAATAGTTGAGCTTGGGAGAGTAAAACATGCCAAATATGGCTCCCAAGGATCATATGGGCCTATCTAGTGTCAAGGGATAAGGGAGAAATAATAAAATGGGGGTTCTAGGGAATACATACAAAACATCCCTAATCATAAACTACATCCAGTGAAGCCACTGACGTGCCCGTGGAGACCCACCAGTAAGGTGGTGGCTATAGAATTATATTTTTCCCATTACTGGGTACACTGAATATCCATTTGAAAACCACTAGTTTTTTGTGGCTATAAAAGAAATTTTTTTCTCCTTCTAAGCCTACCGACTAGCTGATGGACCTCATCAGCTAGCCGGTGGACTATCTGTAGCTCCTACAGCTACAAGTTCAAGACCACACCTACTCCAGACTTCTAGGAGTCTCTTATACCCCGCACAAAAAATCAAAAGCAAATATAAGTTGTTGTTTATTGTTGAAATAAAAATTGATATGTGAATGTGATTTATAAAGATCCATCTAAATGATCAATGAAAAACCTTCTATGTAAAAATCCACCAAAGGAATTTGTTGATCCCAATAACTATTGAAATCCATAGAAAAAACTCTACATATGTATTTTAGAGTTTGAATAGTCCTCTTATATAGACCATATGTCTGAGGATGAAATGTAATAATGAAACTCAAATCTATATCCAGATCAAAATGAATACTTATCTAGAACATTGAGATACACATCAGATCTCGATCAGATAAAATTAATAGTGGTTCCCCATGAAATCTCACCACATACTTAATGTATATTCGAGTAATTTGATAAATATGGAAATATTATATAATATAAATGAAATTTTATTGACTTCATAAGGTAATAAACTATAACCCAGTTATTATTTTCCACACTAGATGTATTTTGGTTTCCTATAATAAAATCCATAGTGATGTTTTCCCATTTCTATTTAGGTATTTATAATGGTCATAAAATATCCTTTGACTTATATCTCTCATCCTTAACTTTCTAACATATCATGCATGAGGAAACAAACTCTATAATATCTATTTTTATGTTGTACCATTAGAAATATTTCTTCATATCCTTATACATCTCCATACTTTTATTCTGAATAGAAAATTAAAAAATATTACAATAATCTAATATCTCTTTCTTCAATTTTAGTATTGTTATTTCACATAATCTAATCATGAACCTCTTCATTCCATCATAATCATTGTGGAACTCAAGAACATTTCTCACTTTTTCTGCAGTTCTAAATCCCCCTTATGTTCCTCTTTAATCCTCACATGGATGGTTGGTTGAATATTCATCTCATAAATATATGATTTGTACCCTTTCTTCGTGATTTCAAGATACATGTTAAGAAAATATATAAATATTGGATATATTAAAATCTTCATCATTAAAAAACTACTATGGACCTTCTAACTCAGAGAACCACCTTATTCACATTCCTGGGGTTGTAATGTATTGTGCAGTCATATTATTTAATTATCCCAAACCATATTTTATAACACAAGTTCAAATCATTTTATGTAAATATATACTTAAATATTTTGTAGTCCATATATATATAACACATTTCAAAATAAATATTCTTCCTTATATTCAAAGAAAAAATACCTTTTACAGTTCTAAATATGGATTCGATTTGTTTTTATCATGTGTTATCAATTAGAGAGAGGAATATTCTATCACCATATAATTCTATATAAGTATAAATCTGAGTCCCTTCTTTGATGCATAACTATAGATCGCAAAACCTTCTCCATTGTAGGGTAGTGTAAGAACATGTCTTCTAACCAACCTTTTTTTAGGTCCTTAAAATTTTCCTCACATTCATATATGCAATGTGACTTAGCTTCCTTTCTATTCAACTTGGTTATTGGATTATACAGGCATAATAAATCCTTTAGAAATCTCCAATAGAATCGGAAAAGCCTAATAAAACTATAGTTATTGGTTACTATTGTTGTTCTAGGTCATTTCTCAATATCTTCCATCTTTAAAGGATCTACTAGTATACCCTCACATGATATTATATGACCATAAAATGAAATCATTTATATCCAAAATTCACACTTGGTAAATTTTTCATATAACTTATCAATTATTTAGATCATTCTAGGAATTATCAAGTTATTTTTATACTCTTCCTTGCTATTGGAATATGTAAGAACATCATATACAGAGACTAACACAAAATGGTCAAGGTAATCTCTAAAGACTCTATTAATTAAATCTATGAATATAGCAGGTTAATTAGTAAGTCCAAATTGAATCATTCTAATCTCTTCATTACTATACCTCATATATAAGGTTTTCTTGGGTATGTCCTCCTTTTAACCCACAATTTATGATATCTTGAATGAAGTTAAGTTTTTTAAAAGTATTATTCCCCTCATAGTTGATCAAAAAAAGTCATTGATATAGGTTATAGGATATATTTTATTGATAATTATGTTGTTAAGTTCTCAATAATCAATGTAGTAATCCATTGACCCAAATTTATTCTTAATAAAAAGAACTAGTTCACCCCATGATGATGCTCTATGGAATATAAATCCATTGTCAAGATTCCCATATATTTTCTTCTTCAATTACTTCAAATTGATTAGGTCCATTCTCTATAGTGTCTTTGAAAAGGGTGTATCGCCAGGTATGAGTTCTATTGAAAAACTAAAATTCATGATTCAAGGGATGACTAAGAAAATATTTATGAAATATATCAACATAATCTGGAAAAATATGTTTCTCTTTACTATTGACTTTCATTCCAACCATACAAGATAAATATCCCTAATAAATAAGAAGTAATACCCATGTAATGTAAGTAACTTTAATTATAATTTTGTATTCATCCTCACACTAGAAGATGACCATTGTTTGATTTGAAATATCAAACATGGATTCCTTTCCTTTGAAATTGATATGGGTTCTATATAAAGAGATCAAATCCATTCTCAAAATCACATTAAATTTAAATATATGTAGAATATAAAAATAGGAAAATCATTCCTACACACTTCTATCAGATACGATATATAGACATGATATGTGGTCATCATACTATTATGATTTTTCACTACTAACTCAAAATCTAAATATTGAGGTAGTAATTTTATACCCTTAGTATATTGTTTTTATATAAATTCTGTGTAGATCAATAATTAAATGATCTATTAGCAATTCAATAGTGTATTATAAGAGTGCCTTTATCCACATTATTATCAATCCCCACTTCAACAGTCATGATTACATCATTTTCACATTGACTTTGGACATAAGAGATTGTTGTTTCCAATCATCATTATTAAACATCAGATTCAAGTACATGTTAGAATAATTATCATAATCCTTATATTTGAATCATTAGAGTGTGGGAGTCTCATTATTTGGAATCTTCATTTCCTCCATTATATCAACTTGCCTCTTTATCACCATTCATCAGTTATGGGATTTATGACTACCCCTACCACATTTAGAGAACCTCCCAATTCAATTAATGAAATTTTATTAGTTTCATGAATTTCTTAATTATAAGTGATTAGAGTTTCTTTCCAAAATATTATTTATTCAAGTTCTCATGAGGCATTATCTTTCCTTTTCTTATCAAACCAATGGGAATGATGGAAATATTCAATTTCCATTTCTACCTTGAGAGCGCATCAAATGATTTTTTCCATAGCTACTGGAGAATATTATAGAAACTTCTTTTAAAATACGTGGTTTTAAGCCTTTAGTGAATCAATAAATTTTTTACTTTAGGGATTAGAATTAAACCAGAAACATAACTTTCATGTCTTCTAAAATTTTCCTCCAAGATACCAATTATTTCATCATTATTCTTCTTAATCTCAATGAATTACTTCTCTATATTTTTACATGGAATATGATGGAATTACTGATAGAAAAATATCCTTTGAAACCCATACCATTCCATATAGTTAATTTATTCCACTGTCCTCATTTTATTAATAATATTCCACAACTGATCTATATTATATTTCAAATTAAAAATGGTTAAGACAAATTTTCATGATATAAGTACTAAAAAATAGAAAATATTTTCTTAGTGGTATTGATAAATCACTAATCCACTAGGGGATAAAAATGCCCACTAAAATAAGTTGGATGTTTCCTCATGAATGACTCAACATTATGTTGTTCCCTCTATTAATAATTTAGAATCTCATCATGATTCATGGAATAAGAATTTTTTGTGAGCATAATAAAAAGAATATTTGTTCCAATTCCCAAATCAATCAGTTACATAGGAGGAAAATCATTTCATTGTCCATCACATTAGTTTTTAGTATGATTAATTCTAGTTTCGACCAAGAAATAAAACCAAAAAACATATTTTTAGCATCGAGTTACCATAATTAGAGTTATAAATCATAAAATTATGAAAATAATTTATAATATGTTTTTAATAATATCACCTTATTATCAACCAATGAAACTTTTGGTTAATCTTATGTTGCATTAAGTTCAACATAGGTTATCTTAGGCTCTATACTTATCTTCCCTATAATATAATCTCCAAAAATAACTAGTCATTTTACAAATTCAAAATATAGTTACCCAGGAATAACGTAAATATATATTACATCACATCAATGAAAATTAAACATATCTACCAAATAAACATGCCCAATAATTATAAAGGTTTAGTGTACATGAAAATTAGATACATAAAAATATTATTTATTTATAATATTCATCATCTCAAAAAAAATATTTACATAATTTACCCTTCTAGACAAATGATACATAGTACCATTCTTCATAACATTGGAAGAAATTAAAACATATGAAGGGGTGATTTCAGATGATCAGTAAGGGTAAACATGGGAGACATCAATCAACAATAATATTTAAGAATATCTTGCGAATAAGGGTTTGATAACATCTAATTTTTAATATAAATTCCGAATCATTAATTAATATATCATGATAATGCTTCATGGTATAAAATATTAGTATGTTAGAAGATTGGGAATCATCAAAAATCAATCATGGACCATGACTTCGAATCAGAAGAATATTAACATTTCATAAGAGGGTTATTCTATAATATGTTTAGAAATCATATCACATGTTATGTTTAACTACTGGGACCATGATATCCTAGTGGATTAGATATCACAATGTGTTTCACATATCACATTGGATCATGAATCTCTACATATTTCCCATAGTGGATTGAGAACCTCAACTCATTTCCTATAATTATATCATGAGATATAAGGATTTACCCAATACATTATAGGGATGTAAATTTCTAGATCCCAACTATCACATGATTAAAATAATTCATATATCTTCTACAATATCATAAAACATTCAACATATCATTATATAAAAACCCTAGTAAAATAAACAAACATCCATAAAAATATTGTCAATATAATAATAAACCATATAGAGAATGAATAAAGATGGTATAATTATATATTTCAAGTAAATCATAATAATCATTAAAGGATGATTACATTGATAAAAAATCCTTTAAAATATTATCCAAACATTTCTTTGAAAATAAAAGAAAATATATTATTAATTTAATACCATTATAACTAAAAATTCAGAGAATATTGAGCGACTAATTTTCTTTCAAAATAACCAAGGAAACAAATAAAGAAATTTAAAAGGAAATAATTGTCATGATGGTGGTAAAATTCATTTGTGTGGTGTCTGTTAACATAAAAATTACATTCACTCCTTTGGTAAAAAATACCTCACTCCAAAAATGATAAGAATATTCATTTTGAACATTTTTATAGAAATTAAAACAGAGGTCAAATATTTTTTGATAAATCCATTAAGGATAGTAAAAATATTCTTGAAAAAGTTTTAAACAAAATATAGACCATGAATAAATGATTTCAGGTCAAAGTTAAAAATACAATATGTTTTCCTAAAAAACAATTCTATGATTTTGACTACTTATAGAGAGTAAAATGAAAGGAAAAAATTTATTTATTGATAAATATCTAAATTAGAATACAATTAATGATATTTTTTTAGATATATATCATAAAATTTCATCATTTGGAATTTCATCATAAATAATCATGAAAACATTAGATTGTAATATAAAACTATTCCCTCAAGTATGATTTTCTTTATAAGAGTTATAAAACCATGTATAAGAAACTAAAATTTATTATAAATATATATAATAGCCATATAAATACTTATAACATCATATATTATCTAATTATAACATTTTAACACCCATTTATTGAAAATTATTTATTAAAATCATCATTTTAGGGTGTTAAATGTTTTATTTTTCATGTATTTTTTGGTTCAGTGGTTTTGATCCTTGCATATTTATCAAGGTTAAATTATATAAAAGATGTCAATAATTAAATAAATCTCTTATAAATTCATTATATATAAATTTATAACCATAAAAAAATGGTATATATATAAAAATTAATTACATCATTCATAGAGATGTAAGTCTATAGGTGTGCATGAATATTGTCATTATCTTGAAATTAAAATAATTAATGAAAGATAAATGACATATTTTCAATAAATAATTATAATTATATGATAAATATAATATATATAGTCATTAAATACATCATTAAAAACATCCTTATATGGATGTGATGAAAAATAAATCATATCTCTTTGTAGAGGCGGTAATCTACACATACTCATTAGTGATGCTTTCATTTCCTATTTGATAAAAATAAAGTGTAAAATGGTTCTTACATCATCAAAAAAATATCTCATTATTTTAATTATACTATATTCATCATGTTTTGAGGGATAAATCAAGTTTAGGGAAGTCCGAGTAAGAAATAAAATTAAATGATCTTAGTTATGATTTACACCTCTTCATTGAGAGACCTCATTTGGAAAAAAACCTCAATCATTTAATTATTTGTCATATGACAAAACTATGGGATCTATGATGAAGATAATTAAACTAGGAAATAATTTGGGTTAGTTTTGACTGATATAACAGTCTCCTTATGTTTCAATAAGAAAGGAGAGGTTGTTTCCTTTTATAAGTGATGGAGAAGAAACACTTGGAATGTTTCAAAATATTACAATATATTAATGTTAGAATCGATAAAAATTGATCCATAATTACAAATATTAGAATATGAGATAATATTGGGTTGAATTATGATCATAAAAATTATTTATATACTTTTTTAGGTCATTTCAACTATTAAAATTTTTTTTTTAACCCTTTTAACTCATTGATCTCATATTATGCTAAATAATTATTTTTTAGAAATGTTACATTTCATAATGATAAGAAATGTACGTAGACACATTAAAAACTATGGAAATTCCAATTATAAATATGTACTCCATTTTATCAAAAAAAAATTCAATATATTGAGGAAATTACTTTTAAAATATTCGTTTAAAACGCGACTAAAAAGTTTTTCTAGGAAAATAATTTTCTACGTATAAAACTTTTTTATAAAAAAATTAAACATTATGTCGACATTAATGCCCAAAAATTGTATTATAAGAACATTGTAGTTGATAGCATGTATGACATGCAACAACAATCATGTAAGGGGATATTATAACCTGAGAGATTAGAATATATTTACTACTTTAAATAAAATCAATCTATGATATAGGTTGTAATGCATGTGATACTGAGTTAGCATGCATCGCACTCAACACCTAGTCTTTTCAATGGCTTGGGTTACTCTCAAGACTGAGTTTTAAAGAACAAAAATATATCATTATTATATTATTATATAATATAATAAAATGTTACCTAAGAATTAAATGGGAAATTATTAATATTATTAACAAACTTATGAAAATATATGCTATATAAAAATTTAAACTCAATTTATAGGTTACCAATTAATTAGAAATGAATTTAAAACCCAGTATAAAGTAAATGTTTTTATACTTAAAAATGTGTTTTATACTAATAAATTTAATTAATTACTATTATTAAATGATGTCAATAAAATATATATATTATATTCAATCAAATGTTTTTTATATTCATCCAATATATTTGATAAGCATAATATTATAATAAATCTAGTTTTGCACTCAAAATTTGTATATTTCTAAAAAGGTAATTTTTCTACTATTTTATAGAGAACTTATTTTAAATATAAATTTTTGAAGTTTTTTATATTTTATTTTAAAAAATTAACTTAATTTTTTAAAGATAAATTCCAAATTTAGGCTAGAGTAATATTTTGGTTTTCTCTTGAGATTTTTTATTTTTTGATGAATAGTTTACATCACTAAATTTTAATTTAAAAACTAAATTTTTCAACTAAATTATTTATATGTTTAAATGATAATTTTTATTGATTTTAAAGTTTAATTCAATAAATTTCATATCATTTAATCAAATTTAGGTTATTATAAACAATTTTACATTGAAATTGGATATAAAATGTTTCTATATTTTGAACATTTTTACTTTAATACTCTACCTTGTCCTCACGTTTGTGGGATTAATTTGAAATTAATTTATTCAAAACATTTTTTTATAATTTAGAAAAATGTATTCTATATTTGGAATCATAATAATTTATAATGTATAATAAGGCCAAATTTTTTTACAAAAAAAATAATAGTGAAAGTGATTAAAATTAATTACAGCAATTAGGAGAACAATTAGCTTAACAAAGAACTAAACCTTAATCTTAAGGCACAAAATAACCTAGAATTTTTTTTAAATAACTTTTATATGAATATTTTAACCCTATAGTCACTTTTTTCTAATTTTTTATAATATTTTATCCACTTTACATGGGATAAATGGGGATGAAATTGCATTTTCAAAATTTTACAATAATGCCACTCCTCCTCCACTATAAAATGTTGCTTCAACTTACCACTTATTCACACATATAAATACACTTGGATCTCCCATACTCTACCCAAATAATCTCCCAACATCCCTAAACTCATATTATATGCCTCACTTTTTGAATAAAATAATCCATGAATGTATTTCGGTATAAACCAAATGGATTTTCCTGAATAAGAGGTAACATTCTTCAACAATCACTTTTGTTTCATTTATCACACCAAACCAAAAAATTATTTTTAAATAATACTTTTATAATAACCAAAATATAATAAATATACTAACATTTTTTTATTATAATATTTGTACCTACACTTTCACAAACATTCATCTAATGTCTGACGAACTTACTGATTATTGTACAGTGAACTACCGCCTCGCGAAACAACATAGTTCATTTTTTCTTTACCACCTCTAAAGGATAGTAATTTTAACTTAAATGATTTTTATATATTATATATATGATATTTATAATGTATTTATGCTTTTAAAACTTTAATATAACATATTCCATCATGATTTCATTTTTTTAAATATGATAACATCGTTTGTGGAAGTGTGGACTATCGCCTCCTGAAAGTGATGTGACCTGTTCACACTATAGATATAACTTATAAAGGACAGTTTTAATAAAACTATGTGAAATATATGGAATATAAATTATTATTCAATTATAATATATATATATATACATCATTTACTTTCCATTCTGTTAAACATGACAAAGAAATGGATGTAGTGTTCATGCGTACATACGACCAACTGTCTCCATTAATGATGCATTTCATTTCCTGTATCCAAATATTAGGAATAATTATAAATAAATATATACTGGAACAATATGATAATTAAATAATGGCTTAAATTCTTAAGATTATGAAACCATGATCTACTTATTATTAACAATAATAACAAGTCAAAACATACTCGAAAAACAAATCAATAAACACCTAAAATTATAAAAATAATGAAACATTGTTAACAAGTAGGTAATAATATATTTTAAGTAATAATATATTAAATTAAAAATATTATTATGGTTATATTATATGTTATTTATACGTTTAAAACCATTATAAAATAATTTAAAGTTCTTACCCCCAAAAGGAAACACAAGGTAATGTATTTTCATCTAACTTTTTACATCTATGAGATAAATGTCATATTCACCACTTAATTCATTGTGTGGTGTATATAAGTACCATTTTGATATATTATATTAGTTATTATTCTAAATTAATTTTAGTTTTAGTTTTAATTGATATATTTAGTCTAATGGGTTTGGAATTAAAAGTTACAAAGTTGTAAATAATTTCATAACCTGATTCCTTTTCATTGGGTTATACTACTTCTTCATTGTCATTAATATTCTAAGATTATGCCTGTAATTAATTTTAATATATATTTTTCTATTTAAAAGTTTTTATTTTCATTTATAGTTTACACAAACAATATATTCATTGATTTCTTCTCACATTTACATAATGGTTTTTTAAACGGTTTACTTTACAATATCATTTTATTCACGATTTCTTGCACATGAATTAGAATTAGGGTAAATTCATTGATTGTTGTTCAATAAAAAATTTAATTTTATTATCCTTTGTTTATTTATGACCTTTTACATTTAATGGTATAATTTCCCCACTCTTTGGTATCAAAAATGTTTTATAAAATGTTTTAAAGAAAATCTGACTTCATTTCTCGCTTTAGTCGGGGAAACTATTTTCTTCTAAAATATATGTTTTATTAAAATGTTCCAAAAATGTTTTTTACCTTTTCATGATGTTATAATAAAGAAATTTTTACCCCATTTTCTTTTACAAATAATTTTAAATGAATCTTTTTTTCTCTTAACAAACAATGTATTTTTTCTAACCTTTTTACCATATGAAAGGAATGTTCATTTTTCCTTGTATGACATGTATGGATTTTCACACCGTTACTTATTAGAAGATTAAATTATGTGTTTAAAAGGATAATGTTAAAATAAATTTTTTTTTAAAGTGATTTTAAAATAAAATTATTTTCAAAATGATTTTGAAAATTTAAAGGATATTAATTTCAATAATGTATTCCAAAGATCTTTTTATTATATTTATATTCATCAACAACAATAGCCATTTATTTTTACTCTAATGGGGGTACATTGTATTTATAAAACCCTAATTATTCATAAGTATGGTTTATGATTCCTTTGATAAATGATGGTATTGACATTCACTATATTGATTCCTTTGTTAGTCCCCCTGAAATATTCAATTTCAAAGGATAATTGAAACTTTAATTTCCCTTAATTATTCATATCATTAATCATGGATATGTTCATTACCGAAAAATATATCACATTTACATATAATGTTTACTTTGAAATTTAATTGGTTTAATGGGAAAATGTTGATAAATCCATAACTTTTAGTCACCATAGATATTTGGTAAGGCACGTTGTTTTTGAATTAAACTGATTATTTTATATATGAGGAATGATTCTAACACGTAAGACATAGGTTGGGTACTGTTTAAAGTAATACACTCAATGCATCACTAGTATCATGAGATTAAATTTGTTGAAAGACAACCATTTGAGTTTTTTTCCAAAAATAATATAATGGGTTCTACCCATAGTTTTAAAATATATTGTGAAATTTCCTAACAGTTGTATGTTAAATAATCTTGTGAAAGGTATTGATGATAAATGTATCATGTTCCTAGAAAACATAACATCTGCTAATTATGAATTTTCATCATTAATATTTATTATCCATTATACATTACATTTTGACTATAAAAAAGTTTATAGATGCATTTAAATATCATTTTATTTATTAAATGACATATGTTTTATGTTTCATACCCTTCTATATTTATTTTAACTTATCTAGTTATTTACATGGTATTTGTTTTCATTTTCTTACACATCCACATTTATTTTTATTTATCCAGTTATTTATATGGTATGAGTTCTCAGTTATTTACCTTGACATCTTTATTATTCTCATTGATTTATTATTGCTTCTAATTTAGTTACAATTTCTATGAATTGGGAACACATTTATTATGTTTTCTTTCCCCATGATTCATTAATGTTTGCTAAGAAAGACTTACAAGACTACTTTAGATAAAAATTTATTATCAAAAAAAATATGTTGTAATTTTTCTGCTAATTTTTAATACAAGAATTCTATATTTATTTATTTTACCAATACTACAAAACTTTTCGGTCATTTGAGACATGATTAATATGTATATTCTTCAAATGTAATGGTAGAATGACACCAAATTAGGGATTTGTAGGGTAGGGGTGCTAAAATTGATATTTGTGCAAGTTTTATAGTAACCTTGGGAACTAGATTTTGGGAAACATAGATTATAGAGCATAAACCTAAGATATACATTGGGGATAATTATATAAGAACATCGTATAATTGTTTTTAATGTATATATTATGTGGGTATTCCTATAAAAACATCCTTATCTAAATACTACATGTGGATATGGTTTTGGCATGGAAGTACATAGGAGTAACAATTATGAAAAGTCGTGTTAGGTCTGGCTCGAGCGTAACATGGTACATGATAATGGGCCTTACTATGCACCTGTTATGACACTTCTAGGGGATATGATAAGGTTAATTCTCATTTATTTACAATCCATCATGGATGATATATATAGGTAATGATAATAAATTACTTAATTTAAACCATAGACTAAGGAAGGAACTATGTATTAATAAAACGAATGACGTATTTATGTATTGAGGATGTATTAAAAACCCTAGTTAAAAGTCTATTTAGTGATGACCATTACTTCAAATATTTCCATCATATTTATGATAGAAATTTTACAAATTTTGTTTTGGAAAAAAGGAAACTTGTATGTCAGGTGACAACCCATCAATTTAGGCAAGGCTGCGGGACATGAACCCATGGCCAAATGATGATAAATGTTTAATGCCAACCACTGACCTACATGATGTCTTATTTAATGTGTAATTATTTTTATTTTAACAATTTAACATATAAATATTAATAATGAACTAGTACTGTTACTTTTTAGGTTTATAGATTAATGTATTAACCTTATTAGCCTTCAAAAATAGTTAGATACAAACTAAAAAACATTTTTAATAGATCTTACAGTCCAAAAAAATTAAATTTTAGTGATTTAAAATGGGGGTTCATTCTATGATATCCATTTTATAGAGTAATGTATGAATTAGAATTTGATCAAAGAATAACCAAAATATGGAATTATTCCAATAAAATTAAAACTTTTCAAGTTAGTATATTTCCTCATATTTCATGGTCAAAGAAATAATTCATTAACATCAAGAAAAGTATCTTTAAACAAAAATGTTTTCCTAATACCTTAATTTTTGTTGAACCAATGGCCTTTTAAATCATAAAAGATATATGGATTTAAGGCCCTCAACTTCTTATAACCCATTCACTTGTTTTTGATTGATGAACTCAATCACTACCTATAAATAATTATTTTCTTTATCCAATTCTATATCTTCACTTCCCACTAATGTTCTCTTATGTAGAAACCTAGTTATATGTTATTTCATGTGAACATTTTACTTCCCATTATCTCTTATTAAGTGGATATTTTATAAATAGTTTTATGATACGGGTTTCTCAATAAATTAATTTCCGAATATCAAACCCTATATTTTTTAAATCGAGTTTAAATTGTGAGGATCTGATTTAATTAATGTGGGGGGAATGTAAGGCCCCAAAATTCTAAAGTAATAACATTGTATGTGATGTCGTGTATGGAACACAACACCAAGAACATATGGGAAAATAAGATACAAAGGCATGACAATATATTTACTAGTTTTAATAAAATAAATCTATGATATAGCTTGAAATGTACAAGATAATGAGTTAGCATGCATCCCATGCAACAACACATTTTTACAATGGCTTGCATTACACGGAAGACCGACTTTTACCAAAAAAACAATATATTATTATTATATTGTTATTAAATATAATAAGACACAACCTATGCATTAAGTTATAGGTTATGAATAAAATTAACTAAGTTATTAAAATATATCATTTATGAAAATATAAAATAAATTCATAGGTTACTAATTGTTTGAAATGAATTTAAAGCACAATATAAGTGATATAATTTTATGATCACAAAGGTGTTTTATAATAATAAATTCAAATTAGTACTATTACTGAATGATCATAATTAAACTTATATATTATATATTAAATCAAATATTTTTTATATTCATGCAATAGATTTTATAATCATATGATATGAATAAATCTAGTTTTTTAATAAAAATTATGTTTTTCTTAAAAAGTGATTTTACTGCCTTTTTATGGAAAACCTATTTAAAAAAAATTCACAATTTTATATATTATATATTTCAAAATAAACATTATTTTTGAAAGTTAAATTTCAAATTAAGGATTGGGTAAATTTTTGGTATTTTTCTGAGAAGTTTTATTTTTTGATGAATAATGAAAAATAATAAATTTTAATTCAAAAATGTTTTTCATTTAATTTATTTATAAGTATAAGTTATATATTTTTTTAGTTTTAAAGTTTAATTATATTAATTTAATATAAATTAATCCAATTTATTTCATTTGAACCAATTTCTCATTGAATGTTTATATAAGAACTTTTCAATCTTCTGAACCTTTTTACTTTGAAAACACACTTTGTCGTCCCGTCTACTGGATTAGTTTTAAATTAATTTATTCCCATTATGTTATTTTAATCTATAAAAATATATTCCATATATTTAATAATAATAATTTCACATTTATAAAAATAAAAACTTGTATTTTGACCTAAAATATTGTTGAAAATGATAAAAATTAATTACAGTGAGTAGAATAAAAATTTACTTAACAGATGACTAAACCTTAAAAATAAGGCCTAAAAAACCTAGAAAATATTATACTATCAATTTTATGTGGATATTTATACCCTATAATCTCTTTTATCTAATTTAGACTATTATTGGAGCCACTTCAAATGGTAAAAACGTGGTTGTAATTCCTTTTCAAAAATGTACAAGAATATCACTCCTCCTCCACTATAAAAAAGTACTCACCCCTCCTACTTATTCACACCTATAAAGACCTTTTGATCTCCCAAAATCCTACAAAAAAATATCAAAAAATCCATCCAATCATACTATAAAAATAATTTTTTTTGGAAATAAATCCATGGAATTATTTTGGTATAATCCAAAAGGAGTTTCCCGAATAATAGGTAACCTTCTTCAAAGATCACTTTTTTTCATTTATCTCTCAACCCATTGATTTATTTTTATATACTAATTATATAATAACAAAATTATAATAAATATAAATATATTTTTTATACTAATATTTATAATTATAATTACTTACACTTTCCTATAATGGGTAACAAACTTACCGATTCGTGTACATAGAAATACTACCTCACAAAACAATGTTGTTAGTTTTTCCTTTACCAGCTCTCATGTTTGGGAATTATAATAGAAATAAAATTTATATATTATATTAATAATTTATTTAATCTTTTTTAATTATTATATAACACATACCTTCATGCTCTCCATTTTGTGTATATATGATATCATTAATTGTCGAATTGTGGACTACCCCCTCCTCAAAGAGATGTGACTTACTGACACAATACATATAATATATAAATGATGTTTTTAGTAATACTATGTGAAATATATGAAATAAAAATTATAATGGAGTTATAATATTCTTGTACATATACATAATTTTTTATCATTCTTTAAAATGTGATAAATAAATAGAAGTTGCGTTTATTCGTACAGACGGACTACCGTCTCCATAAACGGTGCATTTAATTTCCTATATCCAAATATTATGAAATATTATAAATACATTCATACTGAATATATATGAAATTATATAATGGTTTAAATTATGTATATTATGAAACTATTATCTATGTAGGAATAACAATAATAACCTATCAAAACCTACTAAAAAAAGTAGACAATTGACACTAGAAATAGTAAATATAATGAAATATTGTAAAAAATATATAATAATATATTATAAGAAAATAATAAATGATATTATAAATATTATTATTGTTTTTTTATAAGTTATTTACATGTTTAAAACTATTATAAATTATGTTAAATGATGTTCACCTGAAATGAAATTCAAGGTAAGGGATTTTCATCTCACTTTTTAGATTTGTGATATAAATGTTATATTCTCCACTTTCCTCATGGTGTGGTGTTTATAATTCCCATTTTGATGTATTATATAATAAATTATTCTATTTTCATAGTATTTTGAGTTTTTTTTAATTTTTTCTTCTAATGGGGTTTGAATGAAATGTTTCCAAGTGGTAATGCATTTTTTAACCTGATTCCTTTTCATTGGGTTATATTACTTCCAAATTCTCATTAATATTATAAGATAATGTGTGTAATAAATTTTATTATATAATTTATTATATAATATTGTTTCATGTGGATTTAAATTTTATTCACATAATCTATTCATTGATTTATTCTCACTTTAACATTATGGTCTTTTCAAGGGATTACTTCACAATCTCATTTTAATCTGATTATTTTCACATGAATTTACATTAGAGGAAAATATTTTATCATAATTAAGTAAAAACATTAATTTTATTATCATATATTTATTAATTACCTTTTTTATGTAACTGAACTATTTTCTACTTGTTGGTTCTTGAACTGTTTCAGAAATTGTTTTTAAGAAAACCCAACTTTGTTTTTTTTGTAATAGAACCTGTTTTCTTATAAAAAAATGTGTTTAATTAAAATGTTTTTTAAAAAAAATTGACCATTAAAAATGATTCGTTAAATAAATTCCTACACCTTGTTTATTTGACAAATTATTTCAAAGGAATATTCTTATCTCTTTTTGTATAATGCATTTTTATAACTTTTTCCGTGAAAAAAGAAATGTTCTTTTGATCGTGTATGATATGTATAGATTTACCAATCTACTCTTCATTGAAGCCTCTTTTTCATGTTTAAAAGGATATTTTCTTCATAGAAAATGTTTTTAAAATTTATCTTCATATAAAATCACTTTAAAATTTTCAAAATGAAAAGGATATTATCCTTAATAATGTTTTCAACAGATATGTTAATAGTATTTATATTCATCAAAGACAACAACCCTTTATTTTTATTTCACTTGGGATAATTTTTTTGATACCAGCCTTATTCTTCCTCTATATGGTTTATGATTCCATTGACCATGGATTGTATTGATATTAACTACCATGATTTTTTTGTCAGTCCCCTTTATATATTTAATTTACTATGATCATTGAAAATTTAATTTCCCCTAATTATCCATATCATTTATCATGGATATGTTCATTTCCTAAACCTTTTATTAATTTTACATTCGGTGTTTACTTTGAAAGTTAATTTATTTACTAGGTAAATATTGATAAATCTATATCCTTTACTCAATATGGATATTTGATAAGGTGATTTTTTTTGAATTAAATTGATTATTAGATATATAAAGAATGATTTGGACATGCAAGAAATGGGTTGGGCACCATTTAATGTAATCCCATTAATGCATTGGTAGTCCCGTGAGATGACACTAGTTGGATATAAACCCTTTGATTTTGTTTCCCAACAGACTAGATGGGTTTCTAACCAAAGATTTAAACTTTTTACTAAATGGTCTTAACAATAGTATGATAAACCGTCTTGTAGAAGGACTTTATGGTAAAGATATCATGTTCTTGGGAAAAATGATGTATAATAATTAATTATTTTCATTATTTGTATTCAATTTTCATTATGCATGGTATTTAAACTATGAAAAATTATATAGATGCATTTCATTCTCATTTTATTTATTAAATATAATGTTTCTTTAGTTTCTTACCTTTTCATAATAATTTTTCCTTATCCAGTTAATTACATAGAATATGGTTTCAATTTCTTACCTTTCTATATTGTTTTCTTCATATCCAGTTTTTTTCATGGCATGTGTGATTGGTTTTTTACATTTCCCTATTTATTGTTCTTATTGATTTGTTATTGGATCCACTGTACTTACACTTACTAATCATTTGAGCTAACCCTTATTATGTTTCCTTTCCCCAGGATTCCATGAAGTTTTCTAACAAAGATATGAAAGGATACACTAGATGGAATAAATTTATTATTGAAAAAATATGTTTTAGTTTTTTATACATTTGTAATAAAAGAAAATTTTATATATCTAGTTTACCAAGACTAAGAAATTTTTTGGTCCTTTAAGATGTGATTTACTTGTATCTTATTTTAATGTAATGGTAGCATGACACCGGCTCGGTTATTTCCAGGTATGGTGTGCTACAAATGTTCAAATGACATTGATAGGATTATTTTCATAAAAAAGAATTATTTAATATTTTAAAATAAATTATAAAAATGTTAATTCTTAAATACATGAATGAAAAAGACATTTTTTATTTAAAAAATTTACTATTCACTAAAAAAAATATTGTGGTGTTAAAATGGTAGATATCACACCACCCTAGGTTTTGTTTCAATAAATCATAATATACTCACTAACATGCCTTATCTCCTGGTGTTGTACACCTAACACTCATATATCAACCCCATCTTCTACTGATGGGGCATGAATACATAGACCTAACTATCCCACAATGGTCATGTTATAGTAGGTACACATCATAAAAAATTCCCATAAAAAATTCTAGATCTCCAATTAACTTAACCAATACATGATTTTCTATAATAAAAGAATGCTCAAGGTTTCCAAAAAAGGATCACACAAAAGTTAAGGATAAGGACACCCCCTCACAATTCCATTCCCAACGGATCTCAAATATTATCAATGGTAACATAACCAACTATGGTCATGTGTTCAATGCATGAGGTTTAGAGGACCTACCCCAGTATAGATTATCAAAATCATCAAAAAAAAAATAATAAAAATTATGTTCATTCAACTTAAAGGCATCCACACATACAAATATGTGAATGAACCTCATATGGATAAAATCACCACATTCTATATGCCCACCCCAATACATTGCTCTAGGTTCCCATCACTTACCACAATACATCTCCTTATTAATGGATCCATAGATTAATGATGGGCACCCCTCATGGTTCCAATTCAACTTTTATTAAGCCAATCACATGGGATACATATCCATTAATAGCTACATAATAACAAATAACATTTGAAGACTCTTTAATAGTCTAACATACCCACTAGCCTCAAATCACATAAATGAAATGATTGTGTGTTCAATATCAAATCAATCATGCCTTCTTACCCTTTCTTATAACTCACACAATATATGAATACATATAAAAGGATGTAATATCAAGGACCATCTACCTATATTATAGATTCATCACCTCAAGTGATGCTCAATTATGATTGTTGAATCGAGGATAATCCAATACTGACCACCCATGTCACGACCCACCATCACCAAGATGAGGTAAGGGGCAGTATATTGACAAGAATTTCCTTCTCTAAGTTGAAGGAGAGATAATCACCCCTGAGACCAGCATTCAATAGGTCCAGAGTGTCTTCTAGAACTAAGGGTATAGAATCACACTAAAAAAGAAAGGGATTACCCCCTTTTTAGTAGGATCAAAATATAAGATAGTAAGTCCAAAACAATACCAAAACTGGAAGAAAAAGCAAAGCCCAAACCACCCCATTCCCATATGCAAGTTTCAAATAATAAGTTCTATAATACAATTAAACTCCAAAGGTAAATACCAAAGAAGAGGAAAACGAAACAACAATTGTCCCAACGTTCGAACTAGTATGGTCCCACACAGTCCTCGAAGTCCTCCTGGAATCCTGAAAGCAGTTTTATATGCATAGTGTGTGTATATAGGTATACTCAGTAGGGAAAACCAAAAGCTCTCATGCACTAGTGGGGATGAATTCTAATGTCTCGTGAGAAAAGGAGATAACCAAGAACATAATAAGAAAACTATCCACCCAAACCTCAATAAGAAAAACGTCCCAAATAATGCAAGTCTAATAAGGTAATAGTAATAACACATCGATGTTTGGGTACCCCAAACCATTTTTCCACTAGTTATTAAAGACATCCTACGCATTAGACTTTCCCCACCATTCTCACCACAATCCTACTGACATACCCCACCAACACACACCTTAGATATGACAACCAGACATACCACCTAAAAAAACCTGGTCCACAATAACCAATCATAACCACACCTGTACACATCTGGGCTATCAAAACCACACATCCCGCCCGCAATCACCTGGTCCACAACAACCTACATAACCATTCCTACACACACCTAGGCCAGAAAAACTACCTCATTGCCTGAAGACACCTAGTACCAAACAACTACTACCACACCTGAAGACACCTGGGCCTGAACAACTACTGCCACACCTAAAGACACCTGGTCCTCATTTCGAAGATACTTGGGAAACAACCTACCCACACACACCTGGTCCAACCACCACCACGTACCATGGATGAAAGATCTTGGGATATAAGGACCTCATTCCATCAAAACCTATTCAAATAATCTTGGGCTACTAGGGAAATAGAGCAAAAAACGAGCTAAAAACCAGCCACTCATGAGAGTGTAGGAAAAAACACACTCCCCCATGAAATGGGGATGTTCTGTAAAACAGAATCAACTTTTGTGGGGTCAGAATAAGAAACATAAGAACCAAAATTATATATATAGATAGAAAATAACTCATCCCAACCTAGGGGTTCCGGAACTAGCCCATACACAACCACCCTCATCCCTATTCATTCCTAAAAAAGCACAATAGCTACAACGAAGTCACAACTCATTCATGGAAAACAATTCCCCATTGAACCCATTATTGTTTTCATATTCAGGTGATTTTATTTAATTAATTCTTCCCTATCAGGAAACTAATAGGAATTTCCACAATCCAAGGAAGGTAAAACAGCCAAACAGTAATTTAATCATTCACACCCGGTTCTCTTATAAAGTCACAAAAACAAAAGGGATCTGTGAGATCCCACAAAGTACCGAAACCAAACCAAGCCCCACCATATTTCTCCACAAGGCCTCAGATGCTCAAACCAACAACTAAACAACAACAGGGGATCTCATCCCCATACACATCACCCCACAATAATCAATTAGACAAACCACACACATTATCAAGACAGAGCAAGGGAGTTTCGAGATTCAAACACACCATTCATTGAGTTCGTTATTTTCCATTGGGTTAACCAGGTTGATCACTCAAGGATCCCTGTTCACTAGACATCCATTTAATCATCTGAGCTTATGTGATTAACCAATTTCTCTGTTACATCCATTCAATCACAGAATTAACCAGAAAAATAGAGGATCATTAGTGCACAAGGAAGGACCACCAACATCCACAATTTTCAGTGGACACAATCCCATTAAATCCAAAACATATAATCAAGGATAAAAGAGTACAGTAGAATCATAAAACACACCTCTTTATTCTTTAAAAGTCTATTTATTATCTTTTTTAATGTTAGGTTTGATCCATTCTAGAATAAAACATTATCATACCCACCCTGTATGATACACAGTAAGGAGAGATTAAGGAAGAACCCTACCTAGATGTTCAACGATCAAAGTTTCTCTCCACGTTCCAAGAACAGAGGATGCATGACCGACATGGGAGGAACTCCGAGGACTCTAAGAGAGAAGAAAATCTCTAGCATAGGCTCACCACTTGCCTCGAGAATGGGGACTCCAAATGCACCAAGGAGAAGAAAGAAACCATCCTAGGAGAAGAATGAAGGAATTGTAGTGTGATAAAAAGGGGAGATCCTGGAGTTATAGGATACAAATTTTGAATGACTAAAAAGGTATATCGTGGTTTCACCACACGGTTGGGTGGTTACACATGATGGAATTAATCTCCATTTAATAATTCTCTTCGGATCTGTGGCCACAATAGCTGTGTGTGAAATGGTTTCCTTTAATCTGAGGAAAACATGCAACAGGGGTGGAAGTAGAAAGTATGGGTAAATGTGAGACACTGAGGAAAAGCCACACGTTTTGTAAAGTCAAGGGTCACCCGAATATTGGGGTATTTTAGATATCATTTATTGGCATTAAATGGATTTGAAAGGGCTATTAATACATTTTTATGTCAAAATAAACGTTGTGGGACGGGAAAAAGTAAAAAACTAGAAAAGAACAAGGGTGGGATGCTGTTTAGCAAGACACCATCAGCGGTTCCATGGTCACAGTGCCACCATCACAGTGCCAACATAATCAGTGCCACCATTTCGGTGTACGACTATGACGGTTTGACTATTACAGTGCCACCGTCATGGTGCCACCATTTCAGTGTGTGATTGTGACCAGTGGCAATGTTTTGGTGGAACCATTTGATGGAACTGAGTTTTTTGGAAAACACATTCATGAGCTACTGCCTAGGTCATTACATCATATAACTCTCAAACAATTCTTTCCCTAGAGATTCAAACTAGACCCAAAGAGTAGAGTGGGGTCCAAACAACCACATCGAAAGATACCTCTCACGAGTAAACCTCCCTGACACCTAGGAACACCTCTTCCTCATCTATCCTTTGAAAGAACATGGATACACTACCAATTCCCTCCCCCAATTAACCACACAAACATTCATAGGTCATACCATCCAGTCATATGTATTATAGAGTCCCTTCGTCCATAGCAATATACCATCCTCTTTGGGTGGCACTGACATACCCACATGGGTTTAACTACATCCACTTTAACGTGCCTTGATTAGGGATCAGGTCCTCCCCTCCCCATAGTCAGGACTCTTCACACAGATTCGAAGAATAAGGAAAACATCCCATCTCATGGTTAATAAGGTCAAGAAATTCATCAGAACAAGTACATAACAAAACACAACAAAACATGAAACAACTCTAGGTACTAGGCACACATTTGTGCCTCCATTTCCCAGGTACTCTCCTCGAGGCCACCATGCATCCACAACACACGAACCAAGGGAATTGTTCTTCCATGAATCACCTTCTCCTCATGATCATTGATCCTCACTGGTCACTCTATGCACGTTGCATCGTCCTTGATATCCAGCTTTCCCTCGTAAAGGATGCATGAATCATCATGTATATACTAATGGAGCTGGGAAACATGGAATATATCATGCACCCTCAGTAGCGGCGGTGTTAGTGCCAGCTAATAAGCCACTTCACCAACCCACCGCATCACCTCGAAGGGTCCACCAAAGATAGGATAAAGGTTACACCCCTGCTGAACCTCTGTTGCCCATGTTCAGGTCCTGCTGGGAGAAGATCTACCTCAAGATCTTGTGATTTTTGAAGACCATGAATCACTCACCGATGAGGTAATTCCTCCACATCTTTTGCATGAACATGGCCACTGCAAGCTCTAGATTATGGGTGGCACAGTTACACTCATGGGGACGTAACTGCCTAGACATATAAGAGATCACCCCCTGTTGTTGCATCAGAACACACCCCAGACCTAGGCATGAAGCATCACAGAACACCTCAAATTTCACCCCTTCTTCTAGAAACCTCATCACTAGGGCACTAACAAACTTCCCCTATAGATGATTGAAGGCTACCTCGCACTTCCCACCCCACATGAAATCCAGGTATTTCTTGGTCAAGGATATCAACTGTGCTGCAACTCGGGAGATGTTTGGCACAAATAACAGGCAGTAACCCACTAGACCCAACAAACTACGAACCATTACCACGTTCCTGGGAGCTTCCCAAGAAACAACTGCTTCAGCCTTTGACAGATCAACTATTATTACCTGCTCGGACACCATGTGTCCAAGGAAGTGCACTTATCATGTCCAGAACTTACACTAGAGAAATTTTCCATAGAGTTTTTTCTATCATAGGACCTCTAAAATTTTCCTCAGATGCTCAGCGTGATCCTCCTCTGATCTTGAGTATACCATAATGACTTCAATAAACACTACTACGAACCAGTCCAGATATTCCTAGAAGATAGAGTTCATGAGCCCCATGAATACGGATGGCGCGTTCATAATGTCGAATGGAAAGACTACAAACTCAAAGTGCCCATATTTGAAACTGAATGAAGTTTTCAAGATGTCACCATCCTTCACCATTAACTTGTGATATCATGACTGAAGGTCGATCTTAGAGAACCATCATTCCCCCTTCAATTGTTCAAAGAGGTCGTCTATCCTCGGGAGGGGATAACGGTTCTCGACCTTTACCTAATCCAGTCTCTAGTAGTCTATGTACATCCTGAGGCCACCAACTGCCTTTTATGAGAACAAGACTATAGCACCCCATGGTGACATACTTGTTTGAACAAAACCCATCTTAGTCAGATCATCAATATGAATCTGTAACTCTCACATCTCAGAAGGCACCATCTGATTTGGATCCATCGAAATCGGATAAGCATCAGGTTGCAAGTCTATCTCGAACCCAGCTTTTCATTGAGGGGGTAGAGTTGCCACATCTTAAGGGAAGATATCCATGAACTCACTGAAAATCCCTGAGACATCCACTATCTCTGTATTTTCCGATTCTACTAATAGATTTTCTAACAAAGAAAGAAGGGGTATCACTCACTGGCTGCCCTCCTGAAAACCCCGCTCACTAAAGTAGGCCACACATTGTCCTCCCACATCTAAAAGCAGGATCCTTATTCAGAAGAAGTCCATAACATTACATACATAGAATAGCTATTCGATTCCTAGAATGACATCATACAGCTACATCTATAGAAAAATAAGGTCCCCACTGGATAGATGTGGTCCCAACATCAGTCTACATTCTAGAAAAAAATGAGACAAGATGGTCTGACCTCCGACTGGAATAATCAAAACTAGGGGTACAGGAAGTATCTCTACATATAGACCCAAATCATGGGCTAGACATGGTAAAAAAAGGAGTTAAAAGATTCTGAATCAAAAAAGGTAGACACAAGAGTGTTGAACGGACAGACTGTACCTCAAAAGACTTTCGGTCCTATAGGAACTACTGCCTCTGTAACTACCCACACCCAACTCCTCTGCCCCTCGGCTATCGACCGCCTCCCTAACCATGCTCTATTCGAGGTCCCTGAGGGGCGCCTTGAGGTCTTCCTCCTCCTGAAATGTCTACTCTCAGAGGAGAGGGGTCTATTTGTCCCTACTGATGCTACTGAAAGGGTCTGGCTGGAAACTGTTACTGCTGAGGTGGGCGCTGAACTGGCCCACCGCCCACTGTATTTCGCTCGATCCGATCACTGATTCCGAAGGTTCCCATGGCTATCAAAGATGAAGCTTCTCAGTCCTGGGCCTGAAAATAAATGGCGAGGATAGGGAGATCGAAACTGGAACTGCTAGGGCCTACTCCCCACTGGCCGAAACCTAGAAGGCCCTGATCCTGGAGGCCTGCTGCTGATGGCCTTCCCCTTTGACAAGCCCAACTGGCTCCCCTCTCATGGCACACCTCCTAGTGGGTTCATCCTCTCTACCACTCTATCCTTCTTATGGACCTCCAAGTTTGACAGTAGAGTGAAGGGAGCAGAAGCATACAGAAGAGAAGGTCTTAGGGCCTCCTCTAAACGTCTCCCTCGAGACTCCTCATATGGGAAGTGGTTTGGAGAAAAGGGAAGGAGATACTTGAACTTGATCCACAACTCTCTATATAACATTCTCCCCTATTGAAGGGAGAGTAGCTCCTGCCCCTTCTTAGCCTTTATCGTGGAAGAGAGGAATTCCGCCTGGAACTCCCTCTTGAAGTCCATCCTTGTAACATCAGCCTCCCTCTTCTCCCCAAGATAGAGCGTCCACCACCGATGCACTTCTCCCCACATCTGGAATACAGCATAAGGAAACAGTTACTCCATAGAAGTCCAGATCAAGCTGAAAGATATCACCAGATCCTTTATCTAGCTCTCTGTCACTGTATTTGAGACGCTTCCCTCATACATCTTGGGGGTCTGCCGCAGAAAGGCACGAAGCGTCCTCTACCACTGATCACCCTCCTCCTCTCAGCCATCCCTCTGGTAATTATCCAAATCATCCTCCCAGGCCTCGACTTCCCACACTACTTGTGGTCTTCATCCAGGTTCCATAGCCGCAAATTAGAAAAGGAATTCCTAAGGCTGAGTAGTGTAGAAGATTGCGTTTAGTTTTTATTAGACTTTGTTTTTCGTTTTAATTCCCCAAAATACCCAAGACACACAAGAACACAAGTCATTATGATGCATGTACATTTCCTAGGTCCTTTAACCTAAAATCATAGTAACCTCACTTTCTCGTTCAGTAGGCCCAGAGTCCTTTCATTAGATCACGGGGGTCCTAAAATCGAATGTCCTAGTCGGTCTTCCATGGCCTATTTCATGCACCATGATTGCCTAACACTATTTTCCTACCATCCCATTCAATCCCCATTGTGCATAACCCTGACCTCCATCCTATACCTCAAACTTCACCTATGATACCATTCTATTAGGACCCGCCTTCACCAAGATGAGGGAAGAGGCAGCAGATTGTCAGGCCATTCTTTCTTCAAGTTGAAGGAGAGATAATGACCCCCGAGACCCGCCTTCACCAAGATGAGGGAAGGGGTGGAAGATTGCCAGGCCCTTCCTTCTTTAAGTTGAAGGAGAGATAATGACCCTCGAGACCTGCCTTCAATAGGCCCCGGATTAGTGAATATCACCATGGGTATAGAATCACACGTGAAATGGAAGGCATTACCCCTTTTTGTTTAGTAGGTTTAGGATATTAGATTGTAAGCCCCAAACAACACCAAAACTGGAAGAAAAAGAAAATCCCAAACAATCCCACTCCCATATGCATGTTTCAAATAATAAGTGCTACAATACATGAAGACTCAAAAGGTAAATACCAATGAAAAGGAAACAATAACAGAAATTGTCCCAACATCTGAACTAGTACGGTCCTGCATGGTTCTCTAAGTCCTCCTGGAAACCTGGAAGCAGTTTTATATGCATAGGGTGAGTATATAGTTATACTTAGTATGGAAAACCAAAATCTCTCGTGCAAAATTGGGGAGGAATTCTAATTTCCCATGATAAAAGGAGATAACCAAGCACCTAATAAGGGAATTATCCACCCAAACCTCACCAAGGAACACTTCCCAAATAACACAGGTAATGTAATGTAATAGTAATACCACATCGATGTTTGGGTACCCTGAACCACTTTCCCACTAGTTATTAAAGAAATCCTATGCATCAGACCTTCCATGCCATTCTCACTGCATTCCCACTACCATACCCCACCCACACACACCTAAGAAATCACAACCACATATCCCGCCTACAAACACATGGGCCACAATAACCAATTGGAACCACACCTGCACACACCTGGGTTATCCCATCCACACATCCCTCCCACAAACACCTAGGCCACAACAACCAATCATAAACATGGCCGCACACACCAGGTCCAGAACAACTACCACCATGCTCGAAGACAGCTGGGCTTGAACAACTACCGCCATGCCCGAAGACACCTGGGCCCGATCAACAAATACCATGCCCAAAGACACTTGGCCCCCATCTCGAAGACACTTGGGAAACAACCTTCTTTCACTCACCTAGTCCAACCACCACCACGTACCCTGCTCAAAGGATCTAGGGCAATAATGGACCTCAGGACATCACAGCCTGCAAGAAGAATCTTGGGCTACTTGGGAAAGGGAGCAGAAAATGAGCAAATAACTAGCCACTCATAGGAGGTTTGGAAAAAACACCCTCCCCCATAAAATGGTGGTGTTCATTACAAAGTACTCAACATGGGTGGGGAACAAATAAGAAACATAAGAACTAAAATTATACAAATAGGTAAACAAGAACTCATCCCAACCATGGGGTTTCGACACTTTCCCTTACACAATCACCCTCATCGCTATTCATTCGTAAAAAGAACAACATGTACAAACAAGTAACAACTCATTCTTAGAAAACAATTCCCCATTGAAACCATTTTTGTTTTCATATTCATGTGATTCCATTTAAGTAATTCATCAATATCGGGCAACTAACAGGCATTGCCACAAGCCAGGGAAGGATAAATATCCAAGCAGTAATTTAAGTATTCACAACCGGTTATCCTGTAAAGTAACAACAAAAAAAGGGGTCTATGAGATCCCTTAAAGTACGAGAACCAAAACAAGCCCCGCCATATGGCCCACATGGCCTTAGATCCACAAACCAACAATTATACCCCAATAGGGGATCCCATCCCCATCCACGTCACCCCACAATAATCAAACAGAACAACCAAAAATATTACCAAGACAGATCAAGGGAGTTTCCATATTTAAACACAACATTCCTTGAGTTCCTTCTTTTCTTTTGGGTTAACCGGGGTGATCACACAAGGTTCCTTGTTTATTGGACATCTATTTAATCAACCGAGATTACATGATTAACCAATTCCCTTGTTACATCCATTTAATCAAAGAATTAACCAGAAAAACATAGGATCATTAGTTCCCAAGGAAGTTCCACCAATGGACACAATTTTCAGTGGACATAAGGCCATAAAATCCAAAACATATAATCTAGGATAAAAGTGTACAGCAGAATCATCAAACAAGACCATTAATTCTTTAAAAGTCCATTAATAATCTTTGATAATGATTGGTTTCATCCATTATTGAAGGAACACATTATCATCCCCCCTTCATGATACACAGTAAAGAGAGGCAAAGGAATAACCCTACCTGTATGACCAACGATCAAAGTTTCTCTCCATGCGCCAAGAACTTCGGATGCGTGAATTGAAGGGGAGGAACTCTAAGGACTCTAAGAGAGAGAAAAAGATCTAGCATAGGCACACCACATGCCACAAGAAGGGGGACTCGAAACGCACCAAGGAGAAGAAAGAAATAGCCCAAGAGGAAGACGGAATGAATTCTAGTGCGATAAAAGGCAAGATCTCGGAGTTATGGGGTACAAATTTTGAACCAATTAAAAGGTGGATTGTTGTTTCACCACATGGTTGGGTGGTTACACACAATGGAATTAATCACCATTTAATAATTCTCATCAGAGAGGTGGCCACAACAACTGTGTGTTAAACTGTTTCCTTTAATCTGAGGAAAATGCACAACAGGGGTGGAACTGGAATATACAGGTAATGGTGTGACACGATGGAAAATCCACACATTGATATGTTAAGGGTCACCCAAATATTGGGGGATTTTAGATATCATTTATGGGATTTAAATGGCTTTGAAAGGGATATTAAAACATTTTTACATAAAAAGATATGTTGTGGGAGTGGAAAAATTCAGAAATTGGGAATGAACAAGGGTGGGACACTGTTTGGCGAGATGTCGTAAGCAGTGCCACGGTCATGTTGCCACCATCATAGTGCCACCCTAAGTGGTGCCACCATCAGGATTCCACTGTCAGTGGTGCCACCATCATGGTTCCACTGTCAGCGGTGCCATGGTTTTAGTGTGCGGCTATTATAGTACCACTGTCACGTTGCCACCCTCACGGTGCCACCATTACAGTGTCACAGTTAGCAGTGCCACCATTTTGATGTGCGATAGTGACTGGTGCCACCGTTTTGGTGGAACCGTTTGATGGAACCGCATTTTTTGGAAAACTCTTTGATGAGACACTGCCCGGGCCATTACACCCCATAACATCAAAGAGGCCCTAATTACATTATATATCTAGTTTTATTAATTATAAAATAATTAAAATTACTTAAAATAGTGAATACATATCTAATTTTATTATAAATAATCAAGGAATATCTTATCGAGTGAATAATACTTTCCAAAACCATATTAAATAGGGTAAATGATACTCTTAACATCCACTCAAAGCACTAACATAAGAAAAAAATCTTACACCATTAACACAATGACCAGCTTCATTACAATTTTTTGAAAATTTGTAAATAAATAAATAAATTTAATTATTGATAGTGAAATAACACACAATCACAAGTGTTCTCTACCAAGATCCTTACCCATAATGACAATTCCACTTTATTTTGGGATGATTCTACTCTGATTTTTTGGGATTTTCATTCAACACCTAAATCTATCTTGGCTAAATTATTAAGAATGAGTGGAGGAAGCAACTTGAGTTTTAAGGGAGATGGACTAATTTCAAGAACCATACTAAATCCTTCTAGATCAGTATAGTAAAGGATGTGTAAAGAGAGAGTGAAGGATCCAACCTCCACTCTATATAGAATTCTTGAATAAAACATCCCCATGTGGGGTGTTTAAATAAAATATAAAAATGATCCAGTATTCTAATGTTTTCAAAAAAAAATTTTAGGTACTATCAAGTACATGGTTCACCTACACCAGCCACCCAGTGGCCCCAACCTAGGGAAACACATTGTTTCCTTAAATTAATACCCAAAATCACCAAACCTAGTACTCATTGTCCTTATATATCCACATTCCTACACTTTTAATATATCAAAAAACTCATATATCACTTTTTCCTATTTCCACTCCAGATTACACTAGGGAACCCTCATTTCAGTCATTTTAAATGTATCCATGAGCTTTGGTTCCTAGTCATAGTTGAAAAAATTCAAAATAACCATGGTCCCACTTTCATCAAAAATAGATTTACCTTTCAATACAATAATATATATTGGTACGGTTTATTAAAAACATCCATCCATAACACTTATCATCCTCAATTAGTCTCCTTCAACATCATCTATGAACTATTCATGTTACTGGAATATAATTTATGCTCTATTTTTAAACATTCTAATATCCATGGTCATGCCCAAAGTTCACCTATACCAATAAAACCTCTCAAATACCATATTTCTTATGATTCAACCCACCATGTAAAATAATATTTCCACAAACTACACATTTAAAATAAAACTTTCTACCATTATCATAGATCCCTTGTGGACCATACTAATTGATATTCCCACTACAATAACTTCCTCTATAAGGACAACAGTCGACACACGCTATCATAAACTCACCCCATTCACTCGATGAAAATCTCACTCCCATAGATATTTATTAAATCCCGATGCATTGATATTTTTTTCCCTTTGGTTGATCTAAAAAGTTTATGCTATACCATTACATTATAAAAACTGGACTTGAGCGCCCTCTAATCACCTATGTCTCAAATTACAATCTCACACCCGAGATTCAATCAATGTCATAAAGCCTTACTTTATTGTATAGGTCATAATATTTTTTATGAGAATTGATATACATCAAAACCTTCCCCATTTCACTACATGTCATGAGACTCATACCTAGTTATACCACCACATTTTGACCCACAACACATATCATTGATTTAAAAAACAAATTAATTATACCTAATTATTACTAATCAATGGAAATATTTGGGAAATAGACATTTTCCTACCATAATAGGGAAACTTTTATTCAAGTATTCACATGGATAAACCACCACCATAAGTTGGGTTCTATCATACTCATCTCCCCCCTATTGTTCATTATTGATCCCTATAACAAGGGTCAAATTTGTATGCATATTGTGGTATACTCCCCATTAAAGGGTTTCCCTTATAATTGATCAAGGATCACCAATTTCATGAACCCATCCCTCTAATTGATCCCCTCTTAGGTAGGAAATAGAATAATAGAGATATTTCCCCCTTGAATCCAACATTTAGTAGGCCCTAGGTTGCCAACTAGCACTGATGGTATATGAATCACACATATGGAAGGAATTACTAATAATAATATAAATAGTATCATGAGATTAAATGATCAAAATCCATGTAACGTCATCAAAAGATATGTAAATAATAACCAAAACACGCTAAGATTAATGAAAAATGTTAAACAAATATAATAAAAGTGTCTTTTTAGCATACCAAAAGACAATTATAAGGAAACAACACAACAAAATTCCCAACACCAAAGCTAAAAATGTTCAACTCAGTCACTGAATTCCTCCTAGAAACATGAAACATACTTTATACAGATAGGGTTACGATAATATGTATACTTAGTAGGATCATACCCATGTTCCATTGAGAAAATTTGAAAATATTATATTGATGCTCTAGTGATTAAATAGCAGAACCAACAGGCACCTAACAGACCAACTATCCATCCCAATATCATAATGGAAGCCTCATCAAATAACACACCAAAGAATAATAACATATCATCAAAAGGAATAAAAACAAGGGTTCACTACAACCACTTTCTCATTGATTTTATGCTCTCACACCCCCAACATCAACTTTTTTGTGGCCCCATTCCTTACATATCATCATGTCATATGTCTATCCATCTCAGAAGTGGATCAGGATAAGTCCCTAACTAACCCACCATAATCAGGTATATCATATCATGATATAATTAGATAGAATATAAATCATAGCCTCATCATATAACTATGGTAACAGGGTATCATGAATGTGAATTAAAGCAGTTGTCTTCCCTCCCCTACCACATATGACCTACACCATATAATATGTCTGCATCATCACAAGGTATATCCAATCACATATATCATTATCATTAGGAATATCTAACACTAGTTTTCATTATCACTAAAACTAAAGGATGAGTAGGGAAGATTGGGTATCTATCCACTCAATTTACCACCAACCTTGATGTTTGATAAAATTCCCACAACCTAAAACATTTGGGTGTTGGAAAGCTTATCCAACATTGGTGGGGATCATATATAAATAAAATTAAATTAAAATATAGATAGATAGAACATAATAAAGAACCTATGGTTTCATATCCAATTCCAATAGCTTACTTTATGACACCACCACAACATCCCATGATATTTTTCATCAAACAATTTCGCTAAAAATGAATCACACCCCGTAAAGAATCCACACACAATCCATCGTTAATATTGCCTTTTTATGTTATCCAATTTATAGCATTATTTTTATACAACCAAACTCCACTTATTAGACCATTAATCTCATTCCTTAAGGAAATTATCACACATTAATTCCATATCACTTGATTACTAAATTTACACTCATTAATTCCAAACCATGTTTATTTAAGTAAAAATAGGCGTACATGATTAACTTGTCATACCTTGAATGATCTATGGACCCATTAGTCTTGTTACCTATACTGCATAAAACTAAACATTCCCAACTCCCATACATCTTTACTAATTAACACCTCTATTACCATGCTCACATCAGGGTCCCAGAACATATGGAACATCCTGAGGTATGCCTGAAACTGATCTATCTCCCCTTGTCCAAGCATAATCCTACTTTTCCTTCTATTGAAATGGTCTTGTGGGAAACTATTATTGAATCTGGTGCTAAACCTACCTGCCTCTACCAAAATATCCTCAAGAATCCACTAGGCACTGATCCTAAAAATGAACACGGCCTACAAACATCAAATAAAATGCTTTGAAGCTCCCAAGAGGCCGAAAAAGAAGCTTCTAGGGTAGAATCCGAGAACATGTGACCTACAACTAAAAGCACTACTCTTTGAGGGACCCCACTGGTTCTCCTCTCATCGGAATCCTTCTCATGATTTCATCTCCTTGATCACCACTTTCTTTTTATAAACCTCTAGATACATGGGAAATGTAAAAGGAGTGACTTTACACTGGATCAATGGACAGAGTGCCTTCTCAAGATTCCTTGATTGAGACACCTAATTTGGAAAATAATATAGAGAAAAGTGAAAAAATTCCTTGAACTAGATCCCATGATCCCACGCAAACATATTCCCCTACTGAATGGAGAGTTCCTCTTGCCTCTTTATAGCCTCTGTGGTTGATGAAAGTAACATTTCCAAGAATTCCTTCTAGATTTCAACCCATGAAACGTCGTCCTCTTCCTACTCACTGAGGAACAATGTCTGTAATTGACACGTAGATACTTGAATCACACTAAATAATAATGGGGCACAATACTCTATCATGGATTGGATCAAACTAAAATAAATATCCAACTTCAAAAGTGATCTCTCTATCTCCACATCTGAAACACTTCCCTCATACTTCCCCAAGGACATTTGCTGAAAATATTGAAATTTCCTCTACCATTCATCACCTTCCTCAACCATATCAACCTTCCAACAATCATCTAATTCAACCTATTAAACTTCCACTTCTTGATCTGCATGTGGACTATGATGAGGATCCATATAAAAAATGAAATACATATTTTTGTAATCCTAGTTGTATGGAATTTATTTATGATTCATTTTTATTCACTTTATTCATTTATAACCTTAAAAAACAACCCAATTCAAAAAGGAACACAAGTCATCATGATGCATACACCTCTTTTGGGTCATTACCCTACAAGGAGGTCAACCTCATTTGGTCATTCAATAATCTCAGAGTCCCTAAACTAGATCATGAGGGTGGATTAAAATCCCATTTCCTAGCTAGTATCCCTAGCCAATGTCACATACCAAGGTCAAATAGAATGGTTTCTATTACAAATCTTGCAGTCCCCAATATGCCTAACTCCAAACTCCATCCTATCTCTCAACCATCTCATTTGATAGTACTCTATCACAACACCCTCCTACCAAAGATATCGCAATGTGGAAAGAAAGATAATGACCTCTGATTCCCACCTCTAGTTGGACTAGGGTTAGCGATTCGAACCAATGGTATAAAAATATAACATATGGGTGGAATTACCCTTTATAATATAAATAGGATCCTAAGATAAGATGAATTAAATTAAAAAACTCCATGAAGTAAAATAAAAGAATCCAAAAAGTATTCCAAAATAAACTTATAAATAAATCTGATATAGAAAAAAGTCTCCAAATTTAAATACGCAAAATAGAGATATAGAAGTAACACAGTAGCTATCCATGGTTTGATCTTGTAATGTCTAACATAGTCCATACAGTCCTCCTAGAAACATGAAAGTAGTTTTATATATGTTCGATTAGCATACACGTATACTCAGTAGGAAATCCAAAATCTACAGTGCACACATGAAAAAAGCATACTAATGCACCCATGATTAAATAGTAGAACCAAATGGCCCCTACACAGGTGTTGAGTCAATAAGGATTCCTTATGAATTTTCTATTCCATCATGTTTGGGGAGATTATTGAGTCAATAAGGTTTCCTTATAACTTTACAATTTCTTCATGTTTTGAAAATCAAAAACACATTATCTTAAGGAAAATTTCATTTTACCCTATGTTTTACTTTCATTAGGAAAATTTTCCTTCCCAAAGGAAATTTATCCTTACCATTTTTTTCATTGTTCATTTTGTCTCTAATTATAAAATTAAGTTTCATATCCAAAACCTCGGAATCTTATATATACTAAGATACAAATCATTCTATTTTCAGGATCCAAATTCAGGTTTATAGCTCTCTGAATTCTGACTATGGACGCTTCTGAGTTCTCACTCCGAGTTCTTGGAATTCAGACTCCGAACTCTTATGAGTTCTGACTCTGAGTTCTCTGAATTCAGACTCTGAACACTTATGATTTATGACTCCGGGTTCTCTAAATTCATATTCTGAACTCTTTTGAATTCAGACTCCGAACTATTATGAATTCATATTCCAAACATTCTATGTTTAGGTTTCAAATTCTTTTGAATCCAGATTCTGAATTTCCTTAAAATTCAAACTTCGGAATTCTATAGAATTCAGGTTCTGAATTCCATGGAAAACAGAATCCAAATATCCTTGTAATATAGATACCGAATTTGTTTTTTGTTAGACTCCGAACTATTTTTTCGCTTATATTCTGAAAAATGAACTTGCTTAAGTAAGCATATTTTTTGCTTACTAGTGCTTTGCTTATAAAACAATTTCATCCATTCAGTTACTAACTAACCATTGTTTTAGTGACACGTGTATAGGTCCCTCTAAAATTCATGGAAAAATATGACTTTTGGAGGAGGGAGCTGACCGTTGGAGTTGTGCCTATAAATAAGATCTCATTTGAAAGAGCTTAAACAAGTTGATCAATATAGAGAGTACACGATGTTGAAGTGATTTCTAGAGAGAGAGACTTTCATGCTTTGGGTGTACTAAACATCTTGTTCAGATTTGCTTCGTGCGACTTGGAATATTGTTGAGTACATTTGACGGCTTCCAGGGATAGGAAGACAGAGGTTCCGACTACCTTAAAGCACAAGGACTTACTTGCTGAGGAAGACAGAGGTGCCAACTACCTTGAAGATGAGGGCTTTCAGGGATATCAAGACAGAATCCAATCTTCGTATCGAGGGATTACCCTTGTGTGGGTAAGACATATTTTTTTGAAAGTATAAATCAAGGGACCGTTATCCAGGGTTGCTGGATACCCTTCTCTTTGGGTTAAAATATTTACTACTTGTTACTTGTATTGATTCATGTTTTCCACTACATTTTGTTTGTTGAGGAAAGTATAATTATCTTATACTTCCTTACATTTGTACACTCTGATATAGTGAGATTCTATACACTTTAGGGTAGAATCTTTATCTTTGTAAACTTTGGTTAAGTTTCATTTACGGATTCACTTTTCTAGAATTGCATTCTCAAAATCACATTTCCAAAATCAAGAATGTTTGTAGAACTAGAGGTTTTTTGAATTTACCTTTTTTAACATTGTTAAACAATAAATAAGTTTTCTAACTAACTTTAAAAATTCCCAATGAATTTTTAAATTGTACAATTCACCCCCCCCCCCCTCTTCTATATTGAGAATCATTAGATACTACAATCAGTATCTTCATTCATTATTTCAATCCTATAATTGTTATCATAGGTGGTATCTGAAATACTTATATTCACATATAGGTTTTCCTTGCTCATGTTTGTCATTGTTCTATATTTTCTTTGCTGAGGAATATTTTCCTTGTTTACAAACATTTATTACTAACAAGTTTCTATAGAATGATTTTCTTTAAGATGGTAGGAATCAATGTTGATTACATTGAGAAACTAAATCCATCTAGACCACCTATTTTTGATGGGAATGATTAAGAATATTGGAGAGATTGCATGAAGACATTCATTATCAATAGTAGAGTAGAAATTTTTTTCATTCTTACTGGAGGATATAAAATCCCTGACAAGGAAGTTGGTACTTTCACCAGTCAAGAAAATCATGAATATCAACTGAATTATAAGGTATGAAATAAATTTATTTGTTACCTGACTATAAATATATATATATATATATCCAAATTTCACATTGTGAGGCATCAAATTGTATATGGAAGAATCTTGAAGTTACTCACTTTGGAACATCCAAAGTTATTGAAACTAGAAGAGCCATGCTCAGAGCTGAATATCATGGTTTTTTCTTTCCTTATGGAGAACCCATATATAAGGTACATCAGAGATTTATGACTGTTTTTAATAGATTATAATCTATCGGTGAGAAAGGATTGGATGATGAAGCTCTTGTGGACAAAATCATAGACATCATGCCTAATGAGTGGGAATCCAAGAGAATGGCTATAGATGAGAATAGGAAGGTTCCTCATATTTCTCTTGATGAAATTTTTGGAACTCATATTCCACATGAGACTAGAATGAGGAGAGATGCTAATAATTTTAAGAATAAGAATGGGAATGGAAGTGTTGCTTTTACCACAACTTCAAATCATATGAAATCCAAGACTCTAGAGAGAGTTACTAGATCTAAATCTAACAAGGTTGTTATAAAATCTGAATCTAGTGTAAGTGAATCTTCAAAAAATGAACTAGAAAATATTTCTCGAAGGGTGAACAAGATTATTGGCTAGAAGAATTTTCAATCCAGATAAAAGAAGAAAGAAAGGAAAGATAAGAAAGATTCATAAATCACATGTTATGAATTCAAGAAAGATGGACATATAAAACCTGATTTACCTATGATTAAAAGAAAAGAAATAAAGGAAAATAATTCTGATAGAAATAGATAGAAGTACTACAAAGCTAAAGCTAAGAAAGTGTTGAAAGCTAATGACACCTAGAGTGCCATTGGTGGTGACTCTTCAGATGAATCATCAGATAATGAATCTTCTAGACAGAAGAATCTTGGTCTAATAACCAGACTACCTATTGAAAATCATTGCTTAATGGATAAGGTACACAACGCTAAATCTATGACCAATTTATCTTTAAATTATAATTTTAGTGATAGTAAATATTATAACTCTTCTAATGGAGAATCTTCTTCTTATGAAAATAATACATTACCTACCTATGAAGAAGTTTCTAGGTTTTCTAAAATGAAAATCCTAAATTCAACAAAAAGAATGATAAAAAAATTCTAGGATTTCTATACTTACTGAAGAAATATCAGATCTTTCTAAAGATCTTGATAGGAAAAGAATTTATTTTGAAAGTATTTCAATAAACCATGAGGGAGTAAATTCTGAGAAGGATAAACTTTCTAAGGATCTAGAAAAAATAATTTCTAATAAAAATGTTTTCAAGCCTAACTCTAGTTCAAAATCAATTTTTTTGGAAGATAAGAACTTAGATATCATACTGAAATCCGAAATATTTTCCTTGAGGAAGTGTCTATCAAACTTTAACATAGGTAAGGAAAATTTTGATAAGATGTATTCTCAAACCCGACCTCTAAGGAATAATTTTGGTTTTGGTTATACTGCTTCTAAACCGTTTTTTAGTAATAATTATTTTTTCCTCAAATTTCTCCATTCTATACTAAATGTCAGTGTGGTGGGCATTGGGAAAAAAATTTCCCTAAACAAAACATAGTCTTTAGGGTTTCATAAAGCCAATTTTTCTAAGAAAATGTGGGTACCTATGATTTTTCTTTCTGAAATTTCTGGATCCAAGAAAGTTTGGATTCCAAAAGTATAACATTCTTATATTAGGGAAAATAAGGAAAGTACCAACAAAAATACATGGTACATGGATAGTGGACGTTCCCGGCATATTACTGGTAACAAAAACTACTTTGAAAAGATTATCAAGATGAAAGGAGGGAAAGTAATTTTCAGAGAAAATTCTATAGGAGAAATTATTTGTATAGGTAACATCTTTCTTCTTGGAAAAACATTGATTTCAATTTTTTTATTTGTTAAGGGTCTTAAGCACAACCTCATTATCATAATATAATTATGTGATGAAGGTTACCTTGTGAATTTCAGGAATGACAAGTTCTTAGTACACAATTCCAAGGAAGAGTTTATTCTTTCTGCCAATAGGCAAGAGAATGTTTACACACTATACGTAGATGACCTTAGGATCCAAGATCTTCCTTGACTTAGTGCAATGAAAGATCATTCTTGGTTGTGGAATAGAAGGTTAGGACACTGTAACCATAGGAATCTATGAAAAATCTCTAAGAAAATACTAGTTAAGGATCTACCGGAGCATAAATTTGATTCTTTAAATGTCTGTGATCCTTGTCAATATCGAAAGAAACATAAATCTAGTTTTAAATCAGTCGGTGAAGTCTCTACTACTGATGCATTATAGTTAGTGCATATGGATCTTTTTATACCAACATAAATTGGATGCATTGGAGGAAAATATTATGTATCTATCTTAGTTGATGATTACACTAGATTTACATGGGTCTATTTTCTTTCAAAGAAATCTGAATCTTTTTCTTATTTTAAAACTTTTAGATCCCAAGTTAAAAATGAGAAAAACTTTCCTTTGATAACTATTCATAGTGATTATGGAGGATAATTTCAAAATTATGATTTTGAAACTTTTTATAGTAAAAAAGGCATTACTCATAATGTAGAGACCCGTATCTTGACGTACATTGACTTTACATTAAATTTGCGGAATACTTAGTACATAACAAAAAACACACACACAAGGATCGTAATAGTTTAGTGTCTTTGGAAACTCGGAATATAATCTTCTAATCGTGGTGAAAGATCTTCAAAATCTCCCATAAAGATCTTCTTTTTTTTACCTAAAACCTTTCTTTATATCCTGGGGAAAAGAAAACATAAAAGGGTGAGCTGAAATGCTCAGTAAGGGTAAACAAAAGAAATATCAATCACATCATATACATTAGCACATAACTTTTGGAAATCTTAACCTGAAAAAGAGATCATAATTTCATAACATGGTGTAAATCATGGCAGTGAAATGTAATCACAATAATCATAACTTAAAACATGAAACTTTGTGGCATTCACACATAATCATAGAGAATCATTTCTTGTTAGTCAAGACTCATTTCCAAGACTATCTTAGTGGACAAAGTCCCTTTCTAAATCGAGTAACCCTCATTTCAGTCCTGTTTCACTGAACCGGTATAACCTACCATTCCAGCCATGTTTATCTCATGAGATATAAAATCTTTACCCAATGCATTGGAGGGAGATATAGGTCCCACCCATCTCATAATGAATCCTTTCTTATGTGTGCCACATAATCATAAATCATACATCATCGCATAACACATGTAACAAAAATGGGATTCTTGAAACATCATGACATCATAAATCAATTCATATAAGATAATGGAATTCATAAAAATAATTAAATCACAACATGATCAAATCAATGTAATAATAGGGATAAAACAGAACCCTTTATTATCTTATATGGAAAATAATTTTGATAAAACACTTGAACTCCATTCTTGAGGAAAATATCCTTTCTTCTTCTAAAACATTTTTCCTTTCATAACATGTCATAAAACATTAAAATAAAAGAAGTTGATTAAAAATAAACTCGAAAACTTGTAAAGGAAGCTTCTTGGAAATAATGTTTAAAAATCCATTCATGCCGTATAAGTTAAAAAAACATTCTTCGTACTTTTGTCGGAAAAGTCAAAAAGTACCTCGTACGAAAAAATGACAAAAGATTACTTTTATATTCTTTACTAAAAACTCACCGAAGGGTAAAATTGGATTTAAACTATTGTAAGTCGATGGAAACAATATTACATATTGAGGTAACATGGATGTGGATGATAAAATACACCCCAGTAAATACTTGCGAATAAACAATCTCAGATAAAAATGAGATTGTGATATTTCCCTTACCTTAGGTCCGATTTGCTTCGTATGTGTCCGAACCTCCTGTATAATGATTTAAATAATGTCATTGACTTATTAAAGAATCATATTCATTGTTATGATATCATATATGTTTCACTTATGACTTTATATTACCCGTTCTTTTGTAAATTCCATGTTAAAGAAGCGTTTTGGGTAAAATCGTCTCATTTATCGTAGGTGTTTTGACTTGTCGTTCTTGACATTATTATTACTTATATCATGATTTACTTACTTCCAGAATATAAAATATGATTTATATATCATATATATTCAGTATATATATATATATAATAGATAGATAAAGGAAATTAAAAACACTGTTCATGGAGACGGTAGTCCGTACGTACGCATGAACGCTGTTTTCCTTTCCTTATTATCTTGAATGGAAGTAAGTAGATGACATACATATACATATATACATAAATCCAGTAGCTTTATAATGTCATATATTTCATTATTATTTCTTATATATACTTTGTAATCATTCTTAAATGGTTAACATGGAGAATGAATCTCATCGCGTCGTGGAGACGGTATTCCGTACGTACGCACGAGCGATGATATCATTTCCATAAATATTGAACTGAATTGGAGTGGATTATACAATATATCAGAATCAATATGATATTGTAATAACTATGTATAGTTATTATTTACACCATTATACCCATCCATGTAAGGTGGTGGTGGAAAATAGATTACACCACGGCGTGGAGACGGTATTCCGTACGTACGCACGCGCGGTGATTTCTTTTTCCGTAGGATGGATATATGGTGAAATAGGGTTGTTTCATACTTATAATAACATATCATTATATGACTGATACTGATGTTATTACTTCATAATGAAACAACCTAAGAAGAAGAAGTGGAAGAAGAAATAAAGATGAAAGAATTGGTAACGGTAACTACCTCTTCTTTGAAGCGCCTTTTTGAGACCTCCTCTTAGGGCACTAAAATTGGTCTTTGAGTAAGACCAGAACCTCTAGGATTTTTATAGGGAAGTGGAGAAGAGATTTTGGCAGGGGTTGGCCGAGCTTGAGTGCTCAAATTGGTGTGAGGAGGAGGGGGAGGAGGTGTCCTTTTATAGGGGAGGAGAGGGGCACCTTAGGAATATCTCAAAATATTATTTTATATTAAAGTAAAAATCGGTTCATAATGGTTCCAAAGGGTCTTATTTCTAAGCTAAAGTGGGGAAGGGTCTAAATACTATCAACCAATAATATTTAGACAAGTTTAGGGTATTATTTTAACCTTATCAATTAGATTTAACTCTAAGTTAAATAATTTAACTTTTACCGTGTCTTTTTTTTTCTTTCACTATATGGTTAATACACTTACTATAACATGCCAAACGAGCCCTAAATTGTTTAGTATTAATATATATATCCTTATCTAAGTCATTTGGCCGAACCTTAGATTTTTAGGAATAAAATAACAATTAATAATATAATATTTGATTTAAAAACTACTTTGTGTCAATTTTGAAACTATTTGATATATGATTTTTGTGATAGTCATAACAGAATTATATGTTCGAAACAAGTTGATTAAATCCACACTAATATATCATAGTAACCTAGAAAATTAGTGGAATCAATAGAAAGGCTTAAATTACATTTATTTTGGTATTTATATTATCAATTATGTCAATATTTCATTAATAAGATAATTACTGCATCATCTTTGTGTCATATATAAATTAACTTATTTGATGTCTAAAAATTACAAATAAACTACCATCATGTGGGAAATCTTTTTAGCTTTCTAATGAATATTTACAATCGAATTTATCTTATGTATAACCCCATATTAAAAATGATTTACTTATTAAACTTTGATTTTAACTATTTTAACCCTTCTTTAAATAAATTAATAATAAATGTCCTAATCTAATCCAAATGGGCCTAAATGGTCATATTTTATTCATAAGTTTGTTTTTGGTATAATTACACTTGTCCAATAGAATTAGGACATGTGTTAGGGTAATATTAATATCATATTTACTATTAGATACCCTATTTACTATTAACTGCGGTAAAAATAGTAAAAAGTTACTATTCACCAAAAAATTATTTTTATCTCATTGAACCACATTTTACTTACTGATATCAACCGTGTCTGTCGGATTTTTGAAATTCCATTCACAGAAGCGGTAAAATTAAGTTTTATGAAAAATTCAGTTTTTTTAACTACCACTTAGTAGTTTCACTATTCATCAAAAATTGATGTTTTTCAGAACAATGCCAAAATTTCATCCTAAGCTATATTTCATATTCCTAATTCAAAAATGAAATCTATTTTACCAAATTCATAACATAGAAGTTGCATTAATTAATTTTATAATTAAATCCCGCTGTTAAAATAAATAGCGTGTTTTTAGGAAACAATATATATCAAAATATTGACACTTGATTATGTCTGGTTTAAATGTGAAATTACAACCAATGACCAACACTGTATTAAATTGTAAAAATATATTCTAAATATACTTTAAAACCACTCAAATTAATAATTTATCACTATTAATTATTTCGATTAAAAAAGTTGTTTTTAATTATAATTTAGTAATTTTCACTATTCATCAGAATATGAAAGTTATCCGAAAAGTACCAAAATTTCACCTTAGGCTAAATTCGATACTCCGAATCCAAAAAAGAAGTCCATTTTGAGAGCTAAATTTTCTAAAATTTAAAAATTGGTTATTACTATTCATAACGGCTAGTTTTAATAATATTTCGTGAAACTCAGTATTGCGTACTACACACGTTATCGAGGAAGGTTGCGATTGTGTGTAATGCAAGGCAAGTCAAGGATGCGTGTTGTGCAAGCTCCTTTTGGTGTAGCGTACAACACAATACATTAATAAAATTAAAAAGAATATTTTTCATAAAATCTCGGGCTGTTACATTCTACCCCCCTTAAAATGAATTTCGCCCTCGAAATTCGTCGGGGTTATAAATGGTTTACTATTCGAAAGTTTCTTTAATAGAAACCCACATCATAAAAAGGAATACCAAAACCAATCTTTAAAAAAAGAAAGTATGAAACGTAATGGTTACCCAAATAAACTAATCACTGGGTTTCCACATAGGTGAAAATATGGATATGGAATTAAATCTAACCATCATGTTCTGATGGAGAGTGGTAGAGAACATGGCTATAGAAAATCTAGCAATCACAAAGCCATAAATTTGTGACGATCTACGGTACCATCTGATTAATCAGATATAAGAGCACTAGGACATCATTTTTGGTTTTCAAGATCATTTCCCTAAAGTTGATGAATTAAAAGAAATACTTACATGATTTTGTTACAATCTCACTGTTGTTTGTGAATTGAACAATTTCCACTTCATATCATAAAGAAATGAAGTTGAATTTGTTATTCATGAAGCATTAGCAGATCATGTGATAGAAGGATGGGTCATTCCATCTATTTCAAACAAAAGGTTAGCAAAAGTTATAAGTCCATCTTATAGTGAGATTAATCGTATATGGTTCCAAAAATGAACTTATACTTCATATATCATACCGCTTAATAAAATAAAACTAGTTTCTACTAAACAGGGACTTCCTGTAGGCTAGTGGTAGGCGATAAAGGCCAGTCGCACTTTGGTTGTGGGTTCGATTCCCACAGCCTTGTCCGAAGCGATGGGTTGTCACCCGTCCTGTAGGTTGTCCTTTTTCTAAAACTATATTACTATAACATCCCATCAATAATATCGAGATAACTTCTATCCTTAATCAATAATAACTTATGTACAACATAATCCATTCCAATTCTTTAGGCTTATCCATAATACTGCAGTCTACTCTCATAACATAGTGAAAATGATTACCAGAGATTTAACACCATCGTCGATCCCCATATATCATAAGATATGTTTTGTTGGTCACATTCCAAACATTCAAAGTCCTTAATCATGTATTCTATTGAATACCTTAGTGAAAACATGAATGCAGTTAAAATCTAACACTTTCCACATACCAAAATCCTCAAAATTCTATATACTCAAACCATGATATCACTTAGTCCTTATATCAATCATGAGCTCATGAATACTGTTAAACATTTCATTTTATCGTTTTCCCTTCATTATGCGCATAATGTCTCAATTACTTTGAATACCACATTAGACAAATACATAAATATTCCAATACTACATGATACAACATTATTTTGGAATCCCATTACATAAACACTTAATCATTCCACCACATCATTGTCATATTCAACATTTCCAATAGAGATCGCATGTGACTTCCCTTTGTCCTTTGCCTTAAGTGGTTGCTCATGTTGATCGTCACTAACCCTTGGATTAGGGCATTTATTAGCATAATGCCTCATTTTCTTGCACTGGAAGCATTGAAGTGTTGGTGGTGCGTTCTCTTCAGTGTTTGATTTATTCACATCATTAGAAACCCTTTTTCCATTACTTCGACACTCAGCTGCTCGATGACCTTCTTTTCCACACTTAAAACATTTTCTAGTCCCTTTAAGACAATCTCCACCATGCTTCTTTCCACACTTTGTGCATAAGGAAACATTCATCTTCTTTTCACTATTATTTTGATATTTCTCCTTGAACTCCATCTTTCGTTTCTTTTCAAAACCATGAGATGGATATGTAACACCAACTTCCATTTCTACCTTGATAGCACAAAGCACAATTTCTTCATAGCTACTGAAGTCTCTTATAGCTAATGCCCTTCGAAGACTTGGTTTTGATCCACTGAAAAATCGATCAACTTTACTTTCAGGTTGGATGATAATGCCAGATGCATACCTTCCAAGTCTTGTAAAATTTGCTTCGTATATACCAACAGATTCCTCATCCTTCTGCTTCAGCTCAAGAAACTCCTTTTCCATCTTTGTTCGAAGAATACGAGGGAAGTACTTACTGAAAAACATGTTCTTGAACTCGTCCCATTCCATGGACTCAATTTTATCTCTTTGCCTTGTATTCTTAATAAGATTCCACCATTGATCAGCATCTCCTTCCAAACGATACACTGCTATGATGACATTATCATGTTCAGAACATTGAAGAACTGAAAATATCTTTTCAGTAGTACTAATCCATTGTTCAGCAAGTAATGGATCAGTAGACCCACTGAAAGAAGGTGGACGTTGCCTCATAAAGGACTCAATAGAATATTGTTCCCTTCTCTGCTCATTTGGAAGTCCAGAATGATTCATAGCTTGTGTAAGTATAGAAATAAGATTTTGCACTCCATCTCCCATAACATTTTTTTGTTTAGGAGGACAATCATTGCATTGTCCATTGCATTGATCAACATGGTTCCTTCGGGTTCCAGCCATCGTCTAAAACCCAAAAAGAATAGTGTGAGAGGAAAAAATCATGCTAAGGAAAACAACATAATAAAGGGGGAGTACCCTTAATATCTAACATCTTAGGTTAAATTCTAAGATCGTTACCGTAGTTCTAGGACTATATCCTATACGTATACTTATCCTTAGGGACATCCCTAGACATACCTTTGAAATATCTCTAGGGATCTCACTAACGCTTTCGCATCCTAGTTTCCAAAGGTTGACTAAACCATTCCTCTGATACCAACTGTAGAGACCCGTATCTTGACGTACATTGACTTTACATTAAATTTGCGGAATACTTAGTACATAACAAAAAACACACACACAAGGATCGTAATAGTTTAGTGTCTTTGGAAACTCGGAATATAATCTTCTAATCGTGGTGAAAGATCTTCAAAACCTCCCATAAAGATCTTCTTTTTTTTACCTAAAACCTTTCTTTATATCCTGGGGAAAAGAAAACATAAAAGGGTGAGCTCAAATGTTCAGTAAGGGTAAACAAAAGAAATATCAATCACATCATATACATTATCACATAAATTTTGGAAATCTTAACCTGAAAAAGAGATCATAATTTCATAACATGGTGTAAACCATGGCAGTGAAATGTAATCACAATAATCATAACTTAAAACATGAAACTTTGTGGCATTCACACATAATCATAGAGAATCATTTCTTGTTAGTCAAGACTCATTGCCAAGACTATCTTAGTGGACAAAGTCCCTTTCTGAATCGAGTAACCCTCGTTTCAGTCCTGTTTCACTGAACCGGTATAACCTACCATTCCAGCCATGTCTATCTCATGAGATATAAAATCTTTACCCAATGCATTGGAGGGAGATATAGGTCCCACCCATCTCATAATGATACCATTCTTATGTGTGCCACATAATCATAAACCATACATCATTGCAGAACCCATGTAATACAAATGGGAATCTTATACATCATGACATCATAAAACAATTCATACAAGATAAAGGAATTCATAAAAATAATTCCATCACAACATGATCAAATAAATTTAATAATAGGGATAAAAACAGAACCCTTTATTTTCTTAGATGGAAAATTATTTTGATAAAACACTTGAAATGAATTCTTGAGGAAAATATCCTTTCTTCTTTAAAAACATTTTTCCTTTCTTAACATGTCATAAAACATTAAACTAAAAGAAGTTGATTAAAAATAAACTTGAAAACTTGTAAAGTAAGCTTCTTGGAAATAATGTTTTAAAAATCCATTCATGCCGTATAAGTTAAAAAAAACATTCTTCGTACTTTTGTCGGAAAAGTCAAAAAGTACCTCGTACGAAAAAACGACAAAAGATTCCTTTCATATTCTTTACTAAAAACTCACCGAAGGGTAAAATTGGATTTAAACTATTGTAAGTCGATGGAAACAATATTAAATATTGAGGTAACATGGATGTGGATGATAAAATACACCCCAGTAAATACTTACGAATAAACAATCTCGGATAAAAATGAGATTGTGATATTTCCCTTACCTTAGGTCCGATTTGCTTCGTATGTGTCCGAACCTCCTTTAAAATGATTTAAATAATGTCATTAACTTATTAAAGAATCATATTAATTGTTATGATATCATATATGTTTCACTTATGACTTTATATTACCCGTTCTTTTGTAAATTCCATGTTAAAGAAGCGTTTTGGGTAAAATCGTCTCATTTATCGTAGGTGTTTTGACTTGTCGTTCTTGACATTATTATTACTTATATCATGATTTACTTACTTCCAGAATATAAAATATGATTTATATATCATATATATTCAGTATATATATATATAATAGATAGATAAAGGAAATTAAAAACACTGTTCATGGAGACGGTAGTCCGTACGTACGCATGAACGCTGTTTTCCTTTCCTTATTATCTTGAATGGAAGTAAGTAGATGACATACATATACATATATAAATAAATCCAGTAGCTTTATAATGTCATATATTTCATTATTATTTCTTATATATACTTTGTAATCATTCGTAAATGGTTAACATGGAGAATGAATCTCATCGCGTCGTGGAGACGGTATTCCGTACGTACGCACGAGCGATGATATCATTTCCATAAATATTGAACTGAATTGGAGTGGATTATACAATATATCAGAATCAATATGATGTTGTAATAACTATGTATAGTTATTATTTACACCATTATACCCATCCATGTAAGGTGGTGGTGGAAAATAGATTACACCACGGCGTGGAGACGGTATTCCGTACGTACGCACGCGCGGTGATTTCTTTTTCCGTAAGATGGATATATGGTGAAATAGGGTTGTTTCATACTTATAATAACATATAAGTATATGAGTGATACTGATGTTATTACTTCATAATGAAACAACCTAAGAAGAAGAAGTGGAAGAAGAAATAAAGATGAAAGAATTGGTAACGGTAACTACCTCTTCTTTGAAGCGCCTCTTTGAGACCTCCTCTTAGGGCACTAAAATTGGTCTTTGAGGAAGACCAGAACCTCTAGGATGTTTATAGGGAAGTGGAGAAGAGATTTTTTCAGGGGTTGGCCGATCTTGAGTGCTCAAATTGGTGTGAGGAGGAGGGGGAGGAGGTGTCCTTTTATAGGGGAGGAGAGGGGCACCTTAGGAATATCTCAAAATATTATTTTATATTAAAGTCAAAATCGGTTTATAATGGTTCCAAAGGGTCTTATTTCGAAGCTAAAGTGGGGAAGGTTCGAAATAATATCAACCAATAAGATTTAGACAAGTTTAGGGTAATATTTTAACCTTATCAATTAGATTTAACTCTAAGTTAAATAATTTAACTTTTACCGTGTCTTTTTTTTTATTTCACTATATGGTTAATACACTTACTATAACATGCCAAACGAGCCCTAAATTGTTTATTATTAATATATATATCCTTATCTAAGTCATTTGGCCGAACCTTAGATTTTTAGGAATAAAATAACAATTAATAATATAATATTTGATTTAAAAACTACTTTGTGTCAATTTTGACACTATTTGATATATGATTTTTGTGAAAGTCATAACAGAATTATATGTTCGAACCAAGTTTATTATATCAACACTAATATATCATAGTAACCTAGAAAATTAGTGGAATTAATAAAAATGCTTAAATTACATTTATTTTGGTATTTATATTATCAATTATGTCAATATTCCATTAATAATATAATTACTGCATCATCTTTGTGTCATATATAAATTAACTTATTTGATGTCTAAAAATTACAAATAAAATACCATCATGTGGGAAAGCTTTTTATATTTCTAATGAATATTTACAATAGAATTTATCTTATGTATAACCCCATATTAAAAATGATTTACTTATTAAACTTTGATTTTAACTATTTTAACCCTTCTTTAAATAAATTAATAATAAATGTCCTAATCTAATCCAAGTGGGCCTACATGGTCATATTTTATTCCTAAGTTTGTTTTTGGTCGAATTACAATTGTCCAATAGAATTAGGACATGTGTTAGTGTAATATTAATATCATATTTACTATTAGTTACCCTATTTACTATTAACTGCGGTAAAAATAGTAAAAAGTTACTATTCACCAAAAAATTATTTTTATCTCATTGAACCACATTTTAATTACTGATATCAACCGTGTCTGTCGGATTTTTGAAATTCCATTCACAGAAGCGGTAAAATTAAGTTTTATGAAAAATTCAGTTTTTTTAACTACCACTTAGTAGTTTCACTATTCATCAAAAATTGATGTTTTTCAGAACAATGCCAAAATTTCATCCTAAGCTATATTTCATATTCCGAATTCAAAAATGAAATATATTTTACCAAATTCATAACATAGAAGTTGCATTAATTAATTTTATAATTAAATCCCGCTGTTAAAATAAATAGCGTGTTTTTAGGAAACAATATATATCAAAAGATTGACACTTGATTATGTCTGGTTTAAATGTGAAATTACAACCAATGACCAACATTGTATTAAATTGTAAAAATATATTCTAAATATACTTTAAAACCACTCAAATTAATAATTTATCACTATTAATTATTTCGATTAAAAAAGTTGTTTTTAATTATAATTTAGTAATTTTCACTATTCATCAGAATATGAAAGTTATCCGAAAAGTACCAAAATTTCACCTTAGGCTAAATTCGATACTCCGAATCCAAAAAAGAAGTCCATTTTGAGAGCTAAATTTTCTAAAATTTATAAATTGGTTATTACTATTCATAACGGCTAGTTTTAATAATATTTCGTGAAACTCAGTATTGCGTACTACACACGTTATCGATGAAGGTTGCGATTGCGTGTAATGCAAGGCAAGTCAAGGATGCGTGTTGTGCAAGCTCCTTTTGGTGTAGCGTACAACACAATACATTAATAAAATTAAAAAGAATATTTTTCATAAAATCTCGGGATGTTACACATAACTTCTCATCACCTCGAACATCTCAACAAAATGGTGTTGTTGAAATAAGAAATATAATTTTTCAACAGATAACAAGAACCATGTTGAGTGAATATTCTATAGCCAAACATTTTTTTGCTGAAGCTATAAGTACTTCTTATTATACTATAAATCATATTTTGATTAGACGTTTTCTTATTAAAAATCATTATGAGTTATGGAATGGTAGAAAATGTAGACTTTCCAACTTCAACGTTTTTGGTTGCAAGGTATTCATTTTGAATACTAAATATAATATTCAAAATTTCTCACCAAAATTTGATAAAAGAATTTTCTTAGGCTACTCCACAACTTCTAGGGCTTATAGAGTTTTCAATAAAAAAACACTTATACTATTGAAGAGACAGTACATGTCAAATTTGATGAAATTTATCCTTCTATTTTTAAACAACCCCAACCTAAATCTATGGATGTGTTTTCAAAAACTGATTATCAAACTTTGTTAGAAGATCCTTCTGATAAGGAAAATGTCCAAGAAGATGTTTCTGAAGCATTTACCCTAGAATATTTCCAACCCTATGTTAATGAACAGGTTTTACAATACCCAAATGAGTTGTTTCTTAAGAATCATCCCAGTGATAGTATCATTGGTGATGTGAATCAACTTGTAATGACTAGAAGTTCCTTAAGAAATGAAGTAGAACATGTATCATTCCTTCCCCAATTAGAACCAAAAATAATTTATGAAGCTTTAGGTGATGATGATTGGATGAAATACCTACAAGATGAACTAAATGAATTCAAAAGGAATAAAGTCTAGTCCTTGGTTGAAAGATGTAAGGAAACATCTATTATTGGAGTAAAATGGGTCTTCAGAAATAAATGTGATGAAAATGGAATCATAGTAAGAAATAAATCTTGATTGTTTGTAAAATGTTATAATCAACAAGTAGGAATAGACTATGAAGAAACATATTCTCCAGTAGCGAGACTTGACTCTATTCGTATTTTACTTGCCTTTGCAGCATTCTTCGACTTCAAACATTTTCAAATGGATGTGAAATGTGTTTTCCTTAATGGTTTTGTACAATAGGATTTTTTTTGATAAACCTACTAGTTTTGAAGATACAAAACATCCTGAACATGTTTATAAACTTACCAAAGCTTTGTATGGACTTAAGCAAGCCCCTCGAGCTTGTTATAATATGATTACAAGATATTTTCTTCAAAATAACTATGTTAATGGAAATGCATATCTAACCATTTTTATAAAAAAAGTTATGAAAAATGTTTTGATTATTCAAATTTATGTTGATGACATTATATTTGGTTCAACTCATCAATATTTACCTGATTCCTTTACGGATCTAATAAAATCTGAGTCTGAAATAAGTATGATGGGTGAGTTACCATTTTTCCTTAGTTTTCAAATTTCTCAAAAACTAGAAGGAATCTACATATCCCAACATAATTATATAAAATATCTTATTAAAAATTATGGATATGACAACACTAAGAGGATTATTAGTCCCATGGTACCTCAAACACACTTGATCTTCATGAAGTTTGGAAACCAGTAGATCAAACATTTCTAGAGCTATGACAGGAAGTTTACTTTACATGACTTCTAGTCGTCTAGACTTAATGTTTTCAGTATTATGATGCGCAAGATGTTAATCCGATCCTAAGTAATCTCATATAAAGGAGACGAAAAGAATTTTTTGTACTTAAAGGGAACCATGGATTTAGGACTCTTTTATACTTCTAAAAATTATTTGGTTCCAAAAAAAATTTCGGATGCTGACTTTGGTGGATGTAGAATGGATAGAAAAAGTACATCTGGAACTTGTAATTTCTTATAAGATTCATTAGTTTCATGGTCATGAAAAAATCAGCACTTAGTGGCACTTTCCACTGCTTAATCCGAATATGTAGAAATTGGAAGTTGATGTGCTCAAGTGTTGTGGATGCAACACACACTCACATACTATGGTATGAGATTTACCAAAACATAAATTTTGTGTGATAATACTAGTGCCATTTCCCTATTTAAAAACAATGCACACCACTCCCGTGTCAAACACACAGATATTAGGGATCAATTTCTTAGGGATCACACACAAAAAAGGGATATCATTCTTCTATTTATCGGAACACAAGATCAACTTGATGATATTTTCACAAAATCATTACCCTTCGATAGATTTGAATACATTAAACAGAAGTTGAGAATGATAACCATAAGGTAATCTTCCTTGTAAAATTTATGTTGAAACCAATCTCCTTATAGTAATAAACTCCTTTTCATAGGGGGAGAACCTTTGCTTGTTAGTCAGATTTTTCAAATCTTTCGTAATGGAAATTTTTATAGCCAGAATTTTCAAATCTTTCGTAATGAAAATTTTCGTAGTATGATTTTCTAAAAACAATTCGTAGTCTAAAATTTTTTCGTAGTCTAAAATCTTTCATAGGATAAACATTTTAAATAGTCTTATAATTTTGGTAATAAATATTTTCTAAATTTTCGTAATGAAGATTTTCTATGTTTACGTAATAAAGATTTTCTAAATTTTCTTAATGAAGATTTTCTAAATTTTCGTAATGACAATTTTCTAAGATTTCGTAATGAAGATTTTATAAATTTTCATAATGCATATTTTCTAAATTATCTTAATGAATATTTTCTATGTGTTCATAATGAAGATTTTCTAAATTTTCATAATGAAGATTTTCTATGTTTTCGTAATGAAGATTTTCTAAATTTTTGTAATGAAGATTTTCTAAGTTTTCGTAATGAATATTTTATACGTTTTCACAATGAAGATTTTCTAATATTTTGTAATGATTATTTTCTAAGTTTTCGTAATTAATACTTTCTTTGTTTTCGTAAATAATATTTTCTAAATTTTTGTGATGAAAATTTTCCATATTTTTCATAATGAAGATTTTCTAAATATTCATAGTCAGTTTTTCAAATTTTTTCAGAATCAAAATTTTTTGGAATCTAAAGTTCTTCAAGATGAATTTTCCCCAATACATATAATATTCCTAGAAATTCGAAAGGTATGTTTCATTTCTTGAGTTTTTGTAATCATCTTTTACTTGCTGGTTGTTTCTTTTGTTTTTAAATTTTTCGGATTCTCTTTTCCTTAAATCCGAATGTTTTTCTTAAAACCCTCAAAAGATCAGATTCTACCAAGTTTTCCTTGTGGCTATCATATCAACCGTCAGATCTGATTAGAAGGATTTTCATCCATTGGATTGAGTTTGGAAGATGAACCATCGCATCAAACGCCTACATAAAGGACCCCCCAATGGTTGTCCCACATAAAATCTCAATCTCTCGTGTGCTGAAGTTAGGTCCTTCTACATAATCTCATTCTGAAGTTTCAAGAGTTTCTCAAATATGAATGTCTATCGAAGAATCTTCTCTGAAAGATATTTCTATTGTCAGACCAATCTCAGAGTGGCAAGTCTATAGAAAAAATTTGGTGCATCTGAAATTCATCGCTAATTATGATTCAATTATCTCGAAGAATATCAAGCTCAATCCATGGGACCGTGTTTGCATATTGATGCCAGGTGCTCAAGATTTTGTATCTCTGGATTTGATAATTTAATTTTATGAATCAGCTAGTTTCTTAAAGGAAGAATGTAAGGAGAAGTTTCCATTCGAGATCTATGGAAAGACCTATTCTCTTTCATATTCTAAGGCTGCTAGTTTGATTGGTATTCCATATGAAGGGGAAGCTGAGTTTTGTTCTCACAAGTTGATGAATGTCAAAGGAAGTTTCGGTTAAGGATAAGGCTATTGAATGTCTTGTACTCTCTAATGTAAAGACTCTGAAGATCACCCATTTGTCTACAAATCATCAGATTCTCGAATTATGGGTTCAAGGATTCATCATTCCGAGAATAGGTTACAAAGATACATTGAAGAAAAGTGACATGTACATCTTGGATTTCTTTGTAAATATAAGGAAGATCAACTTGGTTAAGCATATTCTCATTACGATTGAGAATATTAAGAATGGAACATGAAGGCTCAAATAATCATGTATCCATCCATTCTCTCTAATTTAATTGTTTGGTGATAAGAATATTTTAAAATTACTTCCAACTTGAATCCAAGGAATTAAAAAGTCATGTTAGTCAGTGATGATACCCTAAAGAGGATGAACATTGGTTTTTCTACAGACTCCGAAGAGTTTTATGACTTACCAAAGGAAGAATCAGAAGCTATTCGGAAAAAACAAGAAGTTGATGAACTGTAAAAAAAGGGAGGAAGGAATAGGAAGTTGAAGGATGTAGTAGTGGAAGGAAAAATTGCAGAACCCAAGGAAATCCTATTTTCACCTCCAAAACCTAAGAATAAAAAATCATATCTAGATGAGGTAGTTGCTAAGTGGAGAGAAGACAAACAAAACAAAAAAGCAGGGGAGCTATGTTTTGGTTTGGATCCTGCTAAAGCAAAAGCCTTAAAAGAGAAGACAGCTGATGAGCGTGAAAATCAAGATAAAGAAAAGAAGCAAAAGAAGAAGATGGGTGAAGAAAATATTGTGCAATCCCTTCTGATGGATACTGACAAAGCTTCTGAAAAAATTCTGGTACCAAATTTTTTCATGGTAGATGATTTACCTGAAACTCTGGGGAATAAATTTTTCACTCTAGAAAAATCCCAAGAAAAGATTGTTGAAGAAAAATAAATTGTCTAAGGATTTGAAGAAGAAGTAGAAAGTAGTGGTGACACTGCAGAGTTGATTAAGAAAGTTGAAGATTTCCATGATAAAGAAAGAAAATCTAAGAAGATCTCAATCTAAACTTATGAAGCAGAATCCTCAAAGCTGGATACACCTGGGAAAGATGAGAAATGATAGGATAAGATGGGCGAAGATGAATTGAATACTCTCTGAGGAAGAAATTTCTAATCATGACTTCATTCTCCCTGAGGATGCTGAGGCAAGAGCTGAGAAAGAATATATAGATGAAGATAAAATTCTTTAGCTTTCTGACAGAGAACAAGAATCTCCGAATGAGGAAGACATTCTGAAAACTGATAGGGGGAAACAAATGGTTGTTGATACACCTGGTAAAGCTGTTGTGAAGAAGAAGCAAGTTGTTGGATCTTTAAAGAGGAAACTTGATGTGCTAGAAAAAGAGACCTCACCATGAAAAGTTTAAGATTTGGAATCATCATCTCTTGGATATGATTTCGTTATTCAGTCCTTGAAGAAGCTTTTTGGGGTCATTCCTATTTTTCCAAGCATAGACTCCAGATACAAGATGCTTTAACACACACTAAATCAAAAATCAGATTCTGTGTCCATGTTGATGGATAAGTGTATCAAGCTTGAGGCTTATTTCAAGAATTTTTTCATTAACTGTGATGACCACAAATGGTCTTGTAAAAAAATGGTTAGCTGGTCAAAGAAGACAGTTGAAGATATGAGAGAACATGATGAGTTCCAAGATAGTGTCAAGGAGGCATTTGACATTGAAGATGGTAAGATGAAGGATCTCAAAATCATTTTTGAAGAAAATCTTACTCTAGAACAGAATTCTATGATTCAAGAAGTGAAGGATTTGAATGGGAAATTGTATTCAATGGATCAAATCTGGAAGAGAGAAAGTGATCTCCGGATTGAGATAGAAGAAAATATTTTCAAGTAGGAAGAATTCCTAAAGGATCAGGCATAGACTCTTAAGAATCAGGATGATAGAATCAAAGGGTTAGAGAAGAAAGATGATGATTAGGATTAGATTCTTAAGAGAGCATAGGAAGACCACAAGGAGCTCAAGAAGCTGAAAACAATAGTCAAGAAGTTGATTCCCATGGAAAAGGAAGGATGATCTTGTTTAAATCCGATCTTTTGTTGTATTCCTTTCCTTATACAATTGTTTCCTATCATAATGAATTTTCTGGTTGCTTATCATTGGGATGTTTTGTACTAATATTTTAGGTACCATAATATCTTTTTCATTCCCTCAAATTCCTTTTTGAAAATCATGAAGGGGGAGAAAGGAAAAAATAATTCTATGAAAAGAAGATATTTCCCTAAGTAGGGGGGAGTGTTCATCTAAGGGGGAGTTCTTATACAAGAAGAATTTTGTATGCAATAAAATTCTAAGTCTCATTCCAAAAATCTAGAATATGATCCTTAGTGTTCCAAAGCCTAAGGGGGAGTTATTCATATTCATCCTTGACCATGTGTTAAGGGAGATAATTTTTATTTTCAAAGTCTAAAAAAATATTTTTTGAGTCCTTATATTATTTTTAGTAAGGATGTTTGTGATTTCCAAAAAGGGGGAGATTTTTTATTCAATAAGGTTTCCTTATGAATTTTCCATTCCATCATGTTTGGGGAGATTGTTGAGTCAATATGGATTCCTTTTTACATTACCATTTCTTCATTTTATGAAAATCACAAACACCTTATCTTAAGGAAAATTTCATTTTACCCTATATTTTACTTTCATAAGGAAAATTTTCCTTCCACAAGGAAATTTATCCTTACCATGTTTTTCATTGATCATTTTGTATATAGGTATAAAATTTGTTTTTGTATCCAAAACCTCAGAATAATATATATACATAGATATAAATCATTTTGTTTTCAGGATCCGATTTCAGGTTCCAAACTCTCTGAATTCAGATTCCAAACTCTTCTATGTTCTGACTCTGAGTTCTCTGAATTTAGACTCTGAACACTTATGAGTTCTGACTCCGAGTTCTCTGAATTCAGACTCTGAACTCTTATGAGTTCTGACTCTGAGTTCTCATAATTCAGACTCCGAACTCTTCTGAGTACAGACTCCAAACACTTATGAATTCGGATTCTGAACTTTCTCAGTTCAGGTTCCAAATTCTTGTGAATCCAGATTCCAAATTTCCTTAAAACTCAGACTCCATAATTCAATAGAATTCAAGTTTTGAATTCCTTGGAAAACAGAATCTGATTATCCTTGTGTTATAGATACTGAAAGTGTTTTTGGTTAGACTCTGAACAATTATTTTCCTTACATTCTAAAAAATGAACATGCTTAAGTTACCATATTTTTTTCTTACTCATGTATTTGTTATAAAACAGTGTCGTGCATTCAGTTATTATCTAACCATTTTTTGAGTGACACGTGTACAGGTCCCTTTGAAATTCAAGGAAACATATGACAGTTAGAGGAGGAAGGTGACTGTGGGAGTTGTGCCTATAAATAGGAGCTCATTTGAAAGAGCTTAAACAAGTAGATCAATCTAGAGATTACATGTTTCTGAAGTGATTTCTTGAGAGAGAGACTTTCTTTCTTTGTGCATACTGAACGTCTTGTTCATATTTGATTTGTGTGACTTCGACTGTTGTTGAGTACATTATAGGGCTTCCGAGGATAGGAAGATAGAGGTGTCGACTACCATAAAGCTCGATGACTTCCTTAGTGAGGAAGGCAAATGTGCCGACTACCATGATGTTGAGGGATTGCGGGGATATAAAGACAGACTTCGATCATTGTATCGAGGGATTAACCTTGTGTGGGTAATATAGACTTTCTTGAAAGTATAAATCAAGGGACCTTTGTCCAAGGTTGTTGGATACCGTTCTTTTTGGGTTAAAAGATTTACTTCTAGTTACTTGTATTGTTTCACGTTTTCCATTTCATTTTTTTGTTGAGGAAAGTATAACTATCTTAGACTTCCTTACATTTGTACACTCTGATATAGTGATATTATATGCACTTTAAGGTAGAATCATCATCTTTGTAAACTTTTGTTATGTTTCATTTCCGGATTCACTTTTTCGGAATTTCATTCTCAAAATCACATTTTCAAAATCAATCATGTTTGTAAAACTAGAGGTTTGGTGAATTTACATTGTTTAACCTTGTAAAACAATAAGGAGGGTTTCTAACCCACATTAAAAGTTCCCAAAGAATTTTTAAAGTGTAAAATTCACCCCCCCCCCCCCCCCTCTGTTGTATTAAGCATCATTAGATACTATAATAAATATCTTCATTCATTATTTTTATCCTACAATAGGTACACTTAGTAAGCCCATCCACACCATGGATCACTCACTAAATAACTTATCCTAGTATAATAGCAGAAAATGAAAAATATGGATGAACGGTACCTTTTACCACTTTCCCATTGATTTTCCACTCTTATGCACCAATATTGTATGTCCTAATGCTCCCACCTCTTATGAATAACATCACATCACTTAACATCCCTCCAATAAACACCTAGTCCATCACATAACCAGTGTAGTAGGGTATCATGAATATAAATGACATCATCCTCGTTACATCCTCATACCATGAATAACCCACACCATAATCTATCTCATCATATCTCTCTAAAATAAACTTGGGTCATCAAATGTAATCACATCACATATTGATAGTTGTACTTTTTACATTTATCCATTACAACCCATGAATACCACCAATATGTGGAAGTGGGAGAAGGGAAGAGTGAATCACCATCCATCCATCCTCCCACCAGGATGTTTGGAAAAACAACCCCTAAACATTTGGTTTCAGCACATGGTGCCTAACATTGGTGGTTGTGTATATAAATCAATAAGAATATAAAATGTGTATACATATAGAGTCACAACACACAAGACCATCCTAAGGGTCCACAAAAAAGTCATAAAACATCCGATAAGAACCACCAATTCCTCTACTAAAACTAAAATCACAACCCAAACAGAATCCATGATTTATATTTTAGTCTTTAATTCTCGTTAACACATTTTATAAATTTTCTATTACCAACCCATCCCTTTAAAATAGGAACCTTGTTTCGTATTTCCTTTTGTTTATTTTATAAAAAACATTAACCTTTTAAACCACACATCCCATCATCAATTAATTTTTCAAATCATTTTCATGCATTAAATTCTATTACTACTTGGTAAACTATCATAATTAACCATTATTGGAGTGCCACTACACAACAACACTACAACCACCATCACAACCTTGCTACTCAATCATATTGAAACCAACATTGTATCCCTGCTACACAACCATATCACATCCACTACCCCCACACAAATCACAACATAGCTGCCAATCATGCATTACATCATCAAAACCAATTCACAACACACAATAACATCCACAAACACATTACATCACATACCACAACATTTTTTGGATTAGGCATGGGAGATTTCAATCAGTACCACTTCTTTATTTAAGGGTATTATCTCACAATCCCTATATCCTAGTGTAACCAATTAATTAGCCGAGTATAAGCGGTTAATCAGTATTTATTATTGATTGAAGTCAATTACATAATAGGGGAGTCACAACATATATAAAAACCTAAAAATTTGCTATCAATAGCCATGATTTTCGTTCAGGCATTACGTGTATACAATCAAAATATCAATAATAATAAATCTTATAAAAATTAATAGTATTCACATTACCCTGACCCCTTTTAAAAACACTTGACTAATTATTTTTATCTTTTTAAATTTATATGAAACCATTTACACATAGATAAACATAATAAACCCTCCTATAATTATACATATAAAGATTAAATGAATTAATTCTTACTCAGAATAAAGATTCTTTACTCAAACTCACTGCAATAATAATTGAGGGTCTGTGTATAGAAGGAAACCACTTCAGGGGAACACAATCAAATTGAAGAAAAACGGTTTCATGACTCCCATGGAAGAATGATTTGGGACCTCCCATATCATGATAAAGTAATCCCAAAAGAATTATGGAAATATCTTCTCGTTTGAATGATTATATCCCACACCACCCTGATTATATACAGTTTAAATTTTCCATTAATGTTGGATATCGTTATATCTACATATTTTAAACATTTAAAAGTTATTAAGACATTTTAAAAATTTATGATATGATTATTCCCCTTTGAAATGGATTTAAAATTCATTAAATAATGCATTAAATCCATTTTTCCTCAAAGAAATGTCATAAATGGTAATTCTGTAAATTTTGGAAAAACTGGAAACACTGTTCACATCTACTACTAGGGTTCCAACACCACGGTGACACTGCATGGGTATTTCCTCCTTGGTTCCACTTCCAGAATTCCACTATTGACGATCTACCTCTAGAAGGATCCACTGTTAGTGATCCATCACCAAAATGATACAATGTCAAAATTTCACCATAGGTAATCCACCACTATAATGGTCTACCATTTTTGATCAACCTACAAAATAATCTACCATCCACCACCAGAATGATCCACCATTGGTGACCCACTTAAAGTATTCCACCATTAGAGATCCACCACCATAATTTTCCATCATCCTCTAAAACGCTCCTCTTCACTCCAAAACACCTCCAAACTCCTCCCTTCCTTATCCCAACACCTATGGACTTCCCCAGACACCTCAACCACCAAATTTCCCACATGTTTATAGATTAGTAGGTTCAAGACACTACAACAAGTGAGAGACTATGAACTAAAAATTACATTATTCAAAGCTTCTGATAAGCTTATACACCATTAAATAGAAAAAATTGTGGGCTCTTATTTTGAACTTTAGAAAAGTAAGAAAATATATCTGGATGAAAAATGAAATTCCACTAAAAATAGATAGTTTTTATTCATTGACCAATGATGATAAATCCTATTTGTAGATACTGGTAGTTCATTATGTATCATCAGTAAAAAATAATAATTCCCAACAACTAAAGAAAATACAAATCCCATCAAATAATACTTATCCCAATTTTCCATTGAACAAAATGAAGACAACCACTATGTAGTGATTCACTAGAACACTTCACCATCAAAAGAGATCTATGATAGATTGTGCGAGGAAAACCGATTCCTTACAAAAAATCATATAGAACCTTCATTCTATATGTGTGTAAAGCATCCAGTATAAAGTAAATCTACTCACTGCTAAAAGTAGACATTCATAAAATCTATGAAGAAACTTGCCTCTCTCATATAGAGAGAAGCGTGCTCAGGTATCCATGTATTCATCATTAAATGTAATTCACTAGGAATGAATAACTAATATTGGAGGGAAATAATCATGAACTTTTGGCCACTACTCTCATTTTATTCTCATCTATTGTAAAAACTATAATGAATGATTACAATCATATTTTTTGTTTTTACAAGGTGAATCCATTCATTTACCCCATTTTGATGAGTTATGATCATTCAATTTACTAACTCTTATGTGCTTTTTAATGTTTTTAATAAGTACAGGTTTCTTTTAGTTTTTACTTTTAATTTATTAGACTTATTATCTCTATTTCACACACAAGACACTTGGATTTAATTCACTTCAAGTGATATTAAGTGGTGTGGGTATTCAATAGTGAATGGAGGTATTAAATCACTATATTAGGAAAATTAGGAAATATATTGATCATTATATTTCCTTATCTGAAATAAAATGGCCTAATGAAAGTAATAAATGGAATTCAATTGATGAAAGTATGAATAGAATCCAGTTGATTAATTATTTAATCGTAGAATGAGGGGACGATCTAAGGATGGACCACTACTTCTTAAATTAACATTAAAACCAACCATGTTCACTTACTATATCCTTTAAATTAAACCCACCAAACAAGATTCAACACACCCAGAACATTTTTTACTCTAGTGACAACACGATACCCATTTTTATTAAATTTTTATCTGGTTAAAAAATATTTTTTCTGGGCACCCCCTGAAGGGCATGCGTCAAACCCAGAATTGCTTCCTGGGAATCCTATGTTTTGTTTAAATTTTGATAATTATTTTTTCAAATGACAAGATCCATCTCTTCTAGACTTACTAGTTTTTATCCATAGGTTGAAATGAATGTGATGGAATGACTCAGAACTCTAAATGACACAAAAAAGTTAGTAAATAGGGGTTTTCACCATTCCCTGGGCTTATTTTTCCTCCTCGGTTTCTTTGGCCTCAAAATTTACAATAGGAAGTAAATAAATTGAAGGTAATCTCATCATGTTAATAGGACATTGAGAGAAATGTTCATAACCAATTTCAATATTAACAACTGATAATTACAATTAAATGATCAATAATACTAAGAACTCAAAATTGAATGATAGGAATACTACAAAAGATTCATAGACTATCTAGTGAAGAACCCAATAGGAACTTAAGATCATTTAATGAATTTCTAAATGGATTCAGAACCAAAATAATTGATGAGTATCAAGTAAACTAGAATACTTTCCCCTACTCACTTGAAATGGAATAAAATGAGTTTCTCTATAATATATAGCTTGGATAAGAAACCTTGTTAGAGGATATATAGAAGAACTACCACTAGAAATTATTTTCTTCTTCAATGGGTGATCAACATTGAAAGGATGATTAAGAAATTAAATTGTAAATTGGAGAAACTCTTTCTACGTTCTAGAAGAGTTTCATGAAATTAACCACATCCTAACAACACCAGCTGTATAAATAACATCACATCATTGTATTTTTTGACCAAGGGTTGAGGGATAATTACTAGAACATACTTTATGTTTCATTAGGAGGAGCACTGATTCATTAATAACTAGTTGAAGTAAGATACTTCATTATGAGGATCTCAAAAAATTCCTAGTAATTGGTATGATAATTTTAACCATAGGAATACATGAGGTAAAATTTTCCAACTCACCTTTGTTAGAAAATTAAATTATATAACTATATTTCCCTGAGAGACAATTAGTTATGAACAAAGTCCAAGAATCATCACCCCCAAGGGCCTTATATTTGGGTGATTCCGAATACCATTTCACTGATGGAATACATCTCATTCTAGGAATTGAAAATTTTTACTTAAAGATCAAGAGGAAATTACAAAACCATCTATGTAGAAACCAAGAATTTATAGAATTTCCTAAACAGAAATTTAGAGCGGGGATCCAATTGACTCAAAGAGCATAATTTTAACAAACTTTTTACAACCTTTTAAACCCTCTATTATAAATATAGAATATAAAAACCTCTACAAGATACCCACAAGGATAACTATAATAACCTTCCATAATTACAAACTAATATCGGTAATAAATGTCTCAAAAAAGTAAAATTACAAATCTCACCACTCTTAGATCAGAGTTTAATGAATTAACAGTAAAATTAGGCTAACTCATGACGATACAAACAAAATTGGTAAATAATGTATCATTTAAGATTATTGATCAAAAAATTCCAAAACCTAATCTAAATTTTAGGGTTGTTACACTGAGAAGTGGAAAAGAACTGGAAGACAGTAAATGATCACACTAAGAAATTGAGGCAATAGGTGAAGAGTATCAAACATATGAAGAATCTACCCACGAAAAATATTTTGAGGAAGAGGGAGTGAAGAAACCATAAAAAGACTCTTGAAAAGACATATAAGACCCAAAAAACACCAATTCCATTACCATAATAATGAAACAAACTATAAACCCCAAGGAAGATTTACTACAGCAAGAGATTCTGGGAATCAATTCTACTGTGGATATCAATATCTCCTTTCTAGATGCCATTCTCTGGATTCTAAAGTATGAAAAAATCTTTAAAGAAATGTGTACCAGTTTAAGGAGATTAAAAGTTAATGAATATGTATGGTTAGGTAAAAATATTATTTCCCTTGTTACCCCTCAAATCCCCCAAAAATATAAAGATCTGGGTACTTTTTCTATTCCCTGCTAAATTAGTAAGCACACATTTCTCAATGGACTATGTTACTTATGAGAATCAATTAATATAATTCCTTATTCCATTTGTTATTCATTATAGTTAGAAGAACTTAAACCCACATGTTTGGATGTACATATTAAAAAAAATCCACTACCAACTCAGTAGGTATCCTTGAAGATGTGGAGTAAGAGAAAGGTAGGAATATTTCCCCCATCATCTAGGGAATACCATTCCAAAATAATTCTAAAACCATCATAAATTTCAATGAAGGAACCCTTTCCATGAATTTTTGTGAGGAAATAATAGATTTCAACATAATTAATTTAAGGAAATACCCACATGAAGAACATTCAATTTTAACATTAAGATATTTTGAACTTCTATGCTCCTCTAGGAGAAATTTAAATGTTCAATAAAATAATTTGAATATTAAATGCATTAAAAATACCCAAACTGGTAAAAAATGTGTTTTTTAAAATGAAATAAATATGTATATGGTTAAAAATGTTGATAATGTTTTTCAAATTAATGAAAGTTACTTCGAATAGTTTCTTAAATATGACACTAACATTTCTACCATACATGAGTAGGTAACTAGAATGGAGAAAAATTAAATTAAAACATCTCTATAAAACACCCTTGAGTTTCAATTAAAAATGATTCCCTCAAAATTAAAATATTCTTTTTAAAATGAGGATAAGAATAACCTAGTTATAATTTAATATAACATAGAGCATATCAAAGAAAAATTGATCAAGACACTTAAAAATAAGGATCGGGCCTTGTGTTAGACAATGGGAGAAATTATAGGGATTATACCGACCACATGCATGCATATAATTTTTTTAAAAGATATTTCCAAGTTAGTGAGACATCCCTAGAGAAGGTAGAACCCAACATTCCTATAGATAGAAAAAAGGAAGTAAAAAAGGATTTTAAAAGCTGAAATAATATATCCCATAATAGATTCCCAATGGGTGAGTCCCACTCAAATTGTCCCAAAGAAAAATAGTTACACAAATGTAAATAATGAAAACAGTGAATTTGTACCCTCTATAATCTAGAATAGTTGGGTAGTTTTTATCAATTATAGGTGATTGAACAATGTTACTAGAAAAGGCCACTTCCTCATACACATTGTAGGAAAAGGTCTGGAGTGACTAGCTAGTAAGATAAATTATTTATTCCTTGATAGTTTTTATTGATATTTTCATGTTTTAATAGCTCTATCTAACCAATAAAAGACCACATTCACATGTACCTTCTTTATGTTTATCTACCAATGTGTACCTTTTAATCTCTGAAATTTCCCCTGTAACTTTCAATGATGTATGGAAAGTATTTTCTCAAACCTGATTGAGATTTTCTTAGAGGTATTCCTTAATGAAATAACTATGTATGTGACTAGCTTTCAAAAATTCTGGAGAGTCTATAAAAGGTTATACGAATATTTATTACAAAATAATTAGTTTTGAATTTTGAGAAAAATCCATTATATAGTGGAAAAATGAAATATATGTCCATTTAAATTCTAAATAAACAATTAATGTTGATAAATCCAATGTTGATGTCATTTCTACACTACCATACCCCAATACTATCTAGCACATTAGATAATTTTTATGCCATTTTGGATTTTATGGAATCATTATTATGGAGCATAAAAATTATTTGTACCTAACTAAATTAATCATGAAATAAACTGAATTTTTATTTGATGATTCATGTAGGATATCGTTATGAAAAATTAAATTAATCATTGGCCGCTTCCCCATCATCTTCCCACAAGACCGGAGTCATCCCTTCGAGACTTTTTGTAATGCTTCCAACAAATATGTAGGGGCCTTTATTTCATAAAATATTGATTGAATTATACAATTGATAGCCTAAAAAACCATGGACACTTCATAGATTAATTACACAACAACAAAGAAGTAGTTATTGTCTATTATTGTAGATTTAGAAGAAAAAAAGTTATTCTAATCTATTAGGAAGTAAATTAATTATTTATTCCGATCATGAAACCATAAGATATTTTTCAATATAATTGATTCAAATCTAAGACTATTGAGATGTATGTTATTGATACAATTGTTTATCTTGAAGATCAAGAACAAGAAGGGATTTCAAAATATAGTGTCTTACCACAAGAGTTGGCTACCTCACATTTCTAAGGTGTAACAAATCTCAAATACCAATCAGGGTTATTCATTCCCAGGTGAGAAGCTATACTACAAATACCATGTTCCCTAGTATGATGACATAGAAAATTTTCTTATCACAATAAAGGTGTCTTCATTCTTATATAACCATCGAACTGCTAAAGTGAAATCTAAATCAAAACACAGTGTTTGGAAACACCCATATTTATATAAAATTTGAAATTAAAAGTTCATTTTAAGGTGAATTAATGAGGAATAAAATAATTATGTGCTTTTATTTTGTTATAAAGTTTCATGTGGAGGCCATTTTTGACCTCAAATAGACGCTAGAAAAAAAATTAAGCTATATTTTTTTGGCCCACAATCTTTAAAAATTTACATGATTTTTGTAAAAAAACAAAAATGGAAGTTTACTGTTATAATTTCCAAAAGAAAATAAATTCCTCAAAAACCTTTAATTTTTTGAGAGATATTCAATGTATGGTAAATTAACTTCATGGTTCCATTTCCTATTTCATTTGGATTTTCCTATATATTTTTGGGAGTAGACTATTTGTCTAAGTGAATTGAGGCCAAATCTAATTAAAATAATGACACAAAACTATGAATGAATTTATAATATAAAATATTTTTTTATTTTTGTAACACCCCAAGCATTAATTGATGACTAATTAATCCATTTATATAACAATAATATGTAGGCCCTCAAGTGAAAATATTAAGTACACCATAAATCCTCCACTTACATCCACCAATAAAAAAATGGGCTGGCTAATGTTTCCAATATATATTTCAAAAGTATTTTGGTGAAGATTATATAACCCACCCACAAGGATTGAAGTAAAAAAAATATAAGGTTAACTATGGGCCTAGATAGCTGCCTATAAGACCCCATTAGGTATGTTCCCCTACATAATTGTTTTGGTAAACATTTCCACTCACATGTTGAGCTATAGAACAAGGACAACTGGGATTTAAAAAGAGTAAACCTATATTTAATTAATGTTAGAGAACATAAAAAACTTAAAATTATGGATCTTGTGGGGTTGTAGATAGATTAATATGATAAATCACTACTATATAAGGAGAAAACCAAATCTTCCATTGAAAAATTGACCCAGAGAAAAGAATTTCAATCTGGAGAAAGAGTGTTGGTATTTTATTCAAGGATGAATCTTTTCCCTGGTAAGATTCATTCCAAATGTACTGGTACATACACGTTAATGGATACAATTCCTTTTGGGGTTGTTTATATTGAAGGAGGTGGGTTTAGAGAGGCTTTCAAGGTGGATAGTCAACATATAATGAAGTACTAGTAAGTTTTTTGGAAGGAACCTATGGAGGATTCCAAACTCCTCCCTAATGATGATAAATAAAGCACTTATAAGTTGTCTCACTCCTTCATTGGGTTCTAGATGATTATTTTATATTGAACATTTTTTCATGAAAACTCCATACTAGAATTCAACTTTAAGAATTTTTTATCCAAGTGTAGGGGAGGAGATACACTTGATTGGGTTACATTTAAATACTTATTTCTTAAAATACATAAAAAAAATAATAACATTTTCTTGTAATTACAGTTTTAAGCATTTATCCTTTTGTTCAATTTTCTATTTTATTTTCAAACGGTTCTTTAATATTATTCATATTCTAACTACTTTGAAACTACTATTGCTATAGTTGAGTACTTCATTAACTCTAAAATTGAGATATTTGAATGATTGCTGAGTCGAATTTTTCACTGCCTTTATAGATGTATGGTCTTAGAACCAGTATAAGTGGTGTGAGTGAAAATATATTTTTAGAATCAATTTTATAACATTAAGTAACTAGAATTTTGATCTTAATCTAAGGCAACTTAACCTACATGAGAAAAAACACCTTAGGGATATAACTTATATGAAAATGATATATTTCCACTAAACTTGGATTAAAATGGAAAACTAGGATCCCATGATGAATCTCTAAGAAAAGGGCACTAGTTAAGTTTTTGTAACTTAATAAATCAATTTTTAATCCTAAGAAGTGGTATTTACAGTGATTTTCACAATATTATGGCGAAGAAAAAAATTATATGGTTCTTGTAAAAATGATTTATTTTTTATAGAACAATATTAAACCCATAAATGGGACAATTGACTTATAAAAAATTAATATAAATTGTATAAATAAAGTGCATATGCAAACTTTTGTTTGATGAAACATATAAATGAAGGTGAATTAGATGTTTTTTGTTAAAATTTTGATTGCAATTAAATATAATTTGGTACAATTGTGAATTAAAACATTTATTAAATTGATTTGAGGTGGTGGTTTGATTCACATGTGAGACATGATAATTTTTACAATGAATCAAGTATCTATTTATTTTTTCTCTGGATGGTAAATTTAGATATAGGTTGGGTGACTTTATTTATATTTTTATTTTTCAATAAATTTGCATCCAATGATAGTATTTCTCTTTAGTGAAATATTTTAAGTGTTGTGGAGTGATGTGTGATAGATTTATAAAATTTATTTTCTATCATTCATTGATATTACCCCAATTTTAATTCAATTCCTAGGTAAATAGTAATTTTCATTGACTATCTGAAATTAAAACTTAGTTGTATGTTTCCCTTAATTATGTTGTTTATCTATATATTCATATCTTGAATCCATGGTGAATAATAAAGTGAATTTTAATTGTATAAAAATACTACAGTAATAAAAAATGTGAATCATTTTTATTCTATAGGATGGAAAATTAAAATGGTCAGAAGTGACAGCGACATACACATTCACTGTGCTAACTATGGGTACTGAACATGTTCTACCCCCTGAATTGAGAACATTCAGTGACATGGTTGGTATGGCGATTGTGGCTTCAACTTACTATGAGTACTTCTCATGGTCACCTCCCACCTTACCACACCCCATTTTCGTAGTAGGTATAGCTATCGCGAGCACCATCATCTATCCATGCTTGATCAAAAATACAAAAATAGGGGGAAAGGTAAACACATGAAGAAATAAATTATTGACAGTGGAACCCATTTCATAGTAGGAATACCTACCATGAGCACCCTTTTTAAACACCATTTAATAGTTTCAAACTGATCATGTCCTTCAGAGTCTGAGTGCTTTCTATGAGAATTTATCACCTCTAATTATCATACCCATGCCTCTCAAGCTACCATGTGTCCATCAACATACCCCAAGCCTCTACTTCCCCGAAATAATAAGATCCATGTCAAATGAATCTTGAAATCAATCAATAGGCTAGGTGCTACTCCAGATACTTCCACCACCACTCATCTTCCATGGTCTCAAGAAAAATTAGTGTTCTACTTACCCTGTTAGTGCCACCTTATGCTTCCACCCACATATTTGGGATGATGATGGATTGAATCTACCTTTCTAGAAGAATCATAGTAGTACACTGATTTAATCTAATCTCCACATTGATAAGGATAAGATATAGCTAAATTATCCATGAATGAAGTTGCCCTGTCAGTATATCCTTTGAGGGAGATTTGGAATTCCACTACATTGGAAATTAGATCACCTCCTACCAACACTAAATCCACAAAATGAAGGACAAAGATCCCATGAGAATCTGAAGGAAATAAGGGAGTGGTGTCAAACTAAAATCCACACTATCCAGATATTTTGAGAATCTCTCTTCACCATTAAATATAATAACTTTTGGGTGTAAGTTTATAACCTAAGGAAAGAAAGATAAGACATTATGTTGAAAAATGTGGAACCATTGAAAAAATATGGTTGGCATTCATCGACTAATGATGGGAAATATAAGTTTCAGATACTAGTAGTGCATGACATCTCACAGGTAAAAATATAATAATTCACATGATCTAAACAAATAAAGATGTCCATAAACTAAATAACAAGACCATTTTTTTCTTTTAAAAATAATGAATAAAAACACTATGCTATAAACTACCATAACAATCCGTCATCAAAAGAAAACTGGGCTAGATAGAGGGAGGAGCACATGTGCCTTACCAAAATTCACATAGACCCATCATTCTAAATGTGTGTCAACCATCCAATTAAATTTAAACTTTATGCCAATTGAAAGTATAAATTTTTGAATTATATTAAGGAACATGTTCCCCTCATGTAGAGGGAATAATTCTTGAATTATAATGAATTTTTCTATAAAAGGAATTCACTAGACAAAAACTATCACTTGGGGGAATACTCACACACTACGAGATGCTACTCTAATTTTATTCTCATCTATTATAAAAATTTTGATCATGGGACAGTAGTCCATTTGTGGTTTCACCAAGTTAATTTCCATAATTTATGACCTATTGATACATTTTTATCATTCAATGTTCTAAATATTCTATGGGTCTAAATGTAATTAATAAGTATGGTTTTCTTCTATTTTTATAATTTAATTTATTCTTTTTATCATCATTTCACACACAAGCCATTGGGATTTAATTCACTATATGTGATAGCATGTATCAAGGGAATTCAAGGTTGAATAGAGGTATAAAATCACCAAGATAGGAAAAGGTATGAAATTCCATGATCATTTTATTTTTCTATCTAAACTATAGTATCTCAATAAAAGTAATAAATGGGAATCAATTGATGAGAGGATAAATAGAATCCAACATAATAACAATTCAATAGAAGAATTGTGGAATTATACAGGGATGGACAACTACTTATTAAATTATCATTAAAACCAAACAATTTCACTAATTTTATCTTTTAAATTGATCCCAAAAAATAAAATTTCAACACTCAAAAAACACTATCTTTTCTATAGATAATTTAAGTCCCCTTATAACTATATTTTTCTTGGGATCAAAAATCATTTTTTTGATTTCCCCACGACAAGCATGTGTCATTTACCTAATTAATTATATTCATAATTTAATCTATAATATCCAACCAACAGAAGATAAAAGAATTAAATTCTCATATATGCCATAAAAACGAGATAAGGAGGATCTCATACCTTAACCAAAGCTTTTTGAATCGATGTGTAATAATGGTTCAGGAGAAACATGGTCACTAAGAAAAAAAATGTAAGGAACACTCTAATCAAACTGATCATAGTGATCCCCTATAAAAATAACTTCCCCAATTGATCTATCATATCCATTAAGAATCATAAATATAATAATATGAAGAAAACCAAGAGGAATATGGGGAAAACTCACCTTAGATATCCAACAACAAAGCTCTTGAATTTGAGGATCATAACTATGAAGGTAAGGAAAGAAAGGCAACCAAAATGCATAAGTATCACACAAGGTTTGAGATAAAGGAGAGTCAAAAGAGTAAAATTATTTCAAGGATAGAATTCATATATAATCTAGAAAAAATAATTATTGTCATAACAAATACATTCATGCAATGATATCCTCGATTACGCGATCATTCACGATGTAAAAAATTCATTCATGTTGTGAATGATTAATGTAAAAAATACATATATTTTCAAGTCACCTCATGAAACAAACATTCACATCATGATTAATAATTCATATATAAAATCAATTCAGTCCAGATCCCTTAAAATTACAACTGCTAATCCATGAACTATCCTCATACTTTAAACCACACTGTGAATAACATTCACATCATGAACCACTTACTTTAGAAAAATTCCATCTCCAGACACCTTTGAACCTCAAGATATCCATCCTGAACACCCCGAACACCGTAACCCATAAACGAAAAATCCACGAAAATGTGGACTATTACAACCAACCTTCTCATGTTCCATTATTATTCGAATACTGATAATCATAATAATCTCTCATACTATCCAAATATACCAATTTTATGATCCATTATCAAGGTTTTATGACATCATAATGATCCATTCTAAGGTGTCCCAAATCCATTGATGATATGTTTATATAACACCCAAATTATAATGGATGACTCAAAACAATCAACCTCACTCATTGTCACATAAATCTCACATTCCAACATTTTATGGAAAAAACATCATTCCCACTACAAAACCATAAACTGATTATTTCTCACCTCATTATATTTCACCCACTCTCTGGACTCTTCAATGATTATGTTGAGGTATTGGTACCATATGCATCTCACAGAATATAGCATTCATCCTACCACATTTGAGGTTTCTAAAAAGGACATAGCTCATATCTCATATGTGCTGACAATTTTGACATAATTATAATTCTCATGACATCTTTATCATTTCACCAACATAGTATAGAGACCCCTTATCACACGCCAGTTATATCATATTACATAGATTATCATTGTTCAATCAAATATGACTATCCCCATAGTTACCCCTACACAAAAAAAATGATGTATAAAATCAAGGGCTAATATTTTTACCCATTTCTTAGTCAAGAAAATGTTATTCACCCAATTACATGGGTTATATCACACCAAATAATACCATAGTTGTGTTCAAATAACAAAAAATTATTAACCCCATAACCTATCTTTGAGTATTCAGAGAAAACTAAGGATTCATAGACCTCATCACAACCTACATGCACTCTCACGATCCCACACACCATAAATGTCTTAAGGGATAGAAAATGCATCCCAAACTAGTCTAATAAACATAATGGGAAGGTGATTGAAGTAATAACCATGAATTGATATTTTCATAATTACATAACACCCGAAATCTCATGACCCAAATACAGCCTCAGACTTACGTAAAGAGTTTCTAGAAACTATCCATCAGCATATCTAACATGTTATCTAAGGCTTGTCATGTTTATCCTAGTACTAATTTCACAAACCCATGGTTAGGGTTAGGTTAAACTATCCTATATACCATATATATCATGTAAACACTCACTCTCATGTACCCAAGTAAATAAATTATTAAATAAACCACTAACAACAAAATTTAAATTTCCTCATTATCAAATCAAAATATATCTGATAAATAATAAACTCTAGAATAATCCTACAAATTAATGTGACTCTTTTTATTGAGATCCATAACCCAAAAATTCTAGTCTCAATAGATTAATCAATAGTTGACCTTGAATCATTTTCATGTAGTAACACCCCTCAAAAAAAGAACTATTTTTTCCATCATTCACAATATATAACAAACTTCTCCCATATATAAATATACCATATTCTTGATCACATGTCATTAGTTTCATTACACCTACATAATGAATCTTCCCAATCTTCATTCCTATAAGGAATCCACATGTTATGGCTAACCAATATATCTTCAGTTATCCTTAAAAATTACAACATATCACAAGTAATAACTATTATTGTACCCTTTTCCTATTAACATACCCAAAATCACCAAAATCATAAGTCATATCTCATTCCAAATAGGATCTCCCACCTATACTATGAACCATATCCCTATGGTTCATGATTCATTATGAAACTTCAAAACTTTAGATGAAAATACTAAAAGGAAGATCACATTCCCATGAACCAACTTTTGGCATGTCATATAAATCATGTATCTACATTCTAATAATAAACTACAACCTCCAGAGAGATAATCCTCACCAGGTATCCAAATACAAGACTACCCATTTTGTATCAATATCTCATCCATGTATATCATGATTAAATCACTACAAGTATATTCATATATAATAAACTATAACCATTAAATTAAATTAATGATAACACCACTAATATGTTATTTTCAAAATCATTGAATAAGTTATTATTCATGATTTAAATAATTGGACCCCTTTTATAGAACACTTTACAATTACATATAAGAATACACATGTCATGTGAACCAATGTACTGAAGATGATGTATAAATGCGTGACTCTTTCCACCCCCGACAGATAGTAAATCTAACAAATCAATACCCCAAAACCTCATACTTATAATAACCAAAGAAAATTCAATTGTAGAAATGATAAGAATGAAAAAATATTAATTCTCTAGAATCGTGGAATTCATCTCAAATAGGTTCTGGTCAAGTTCATTCATAGTTTCCTTCAAAATTTTATAAACAATAATATCCTTTTCTACCATATCCCAAATAAAAAGGAAATAAGAAAAGTCTTGGATACCACTTTGTGACACATTATACTAGTTTAATAAAAGAGTAATCAAAATTGAGATGATCAATTACTTCAATCATACCTCCACATCTACTATTGACTACTAACTAGTGAAGAAGTTTTCATATCAATGTAAGTGGAATATAACATATAATATCCTCAGAGAATTAATAAGTAAATAATTAAAAATCTATAAATAGATACAACATCTAGGTATAATAGTGGATTTACAATAGAAAGGCATACCATAAGTCATATCCGCTATGCTAAAAAAATGATACACATTTTGGTCATCCCATTATACACAGTTGTAAGACAACCTAATAGAAAGATCATTTATAATATATGATAACTAAAGAAGAATACTAAATGTGTATTTGACCATTTTTCCCAGCATCTCCTCAGATTTATCTATATATTCACATTGATCCCCTTATTCCAAACCACATGTACAAAGGTCATTTATCAAGATAATGTATCAACCATAACATATATATGCACAAAATGGCACCTATTAATGGAGTGAGTATATAGTTGATAATCCACCACCAATAATTTTCTAAATAAAACTAGGCATTTAGGTGATTTCAAATATTGAATTAAATGGATGTAAAAACATATAATGTAAACCTCGACTAAAAATGGTGATCAAAATCCACTTTGAGGATAATCTAATAAATTATTTTATTATTGTTAGTTTATAGTCTAAAATAATAACATGTTTCATTACAGGGTCATATAACATCCACTCGATCATAATATCTTGTATAACATGGGAATAACATCCCATATCATAACATTAGAAAAGGGTTGATGGGAATAGCATATCATGATATAGAAAAGTAAAATAAGAGTGTATAACTTCCTATACTATTACAACATCTAGTGAATGGGAATAAAGATCTTTATTCCAAACCATTACATAGTAAATGGGTATATCATCTCATTCTATTGTGATATTAGATAAATGGTTATAGTGTCCTATTTCTTAATTATATCATTTCCCAATATCATCAGTGAAAATTAAAACATCATCTATCCATATCATTATTGGAAGTATTCCAAAAACTCATCATATCACTTGAGATAGTGTATCATCATACTATCATATCACTAGTTGAAAAATATCATCATCTCACCCTATCACTGGGAGAAATACACCATCTTCCCAATTTATCACGAGTGGAAGTGTATCATCATCTAATAATAAAACTAGCTATAGATAATAAATACCATTACCTTTCACTGTAAACAATATATCATCATCTTTTTATATAATCATCCTCACAAAATCACAATATCATCATATCAATGATGGAAGCATATATATATTTCATTATATCACTTAAGGATATAATCATCTTTTCATAAAAATGAAGGAATTGTATTAATATCTTATCATAATGTTGGTGGTATTATATATTCAACTGACCATATTATTTATGATGGTATATTATCGTTGATGTAATGGTTCTAAGGGCATGTCTTCCCATACAATCAACAATATTAGAACCCTAAGACAGTACTAAAGGAGATATTCCCTTAAAAATTATATATATATGATACATATATAAATATATAATGTCATATTGATTATAAATTGTGATTTATAGGTATGGTAGATCATTTCATACATCATTCATAAATAATTATAAATATTATCATTTATTTTTCTCCCATGTAAGATATTGTTTAAAGAAATTGTTTCATAAGATGAAATGTGTAAGATAAGTTTCATCTATATAATAGATGAAATAGTTACTAAAAAATAATTTACTAATGTTTTACACATTAGTAAATCTTAAATATCATGGATTTATATATTAATTCCATTTATGGCAATGATTTGGTGTTTTTGGGTTAAAAATACCATCACCTAAAACACTGTCCAATCTTCTCCTTAGCAATTGATCTCCTAGTAGGTCATAGAGGAAGGATAGATCCCATCTATAAAATAGATGATTATTCCCATCCTATAGATACTCATGGAGAGAGGATGTCTTTTGGATGATCTTGTAGTAATCATTATCAAGAATAATTTAAAATGATCAATGTTTGAAAATGATATTTTTGTATAATATGTTTCATAGTGGTTTCTTCATTTCTATTTATGACAATTTTCATTTATCTAGGATGGGAGATCCTCAAACCTAGGTTTGAATTTATTATTATTCCATAGATAATAATTATTTGACTCTAAAAACCCCTTTGGTGGTATCAAAGAGATCACATGATTTATATTTTTGGAATATTTCATTAAAAATGAGGAAAATAATAAATATATCACTACGTCACCTGTTATCACATATGGGATAACCAATCCCCAAGTTGTAGACCCATACAATTTAGAAAATTTGTTAAGAGTAAGAAAATGAAAAACTGACACTTTATATTCACTACATTTTAGTGATGAAACTATTTTGATTTATGCATTAATTAATAACAAATGAAAAATGACCAGTACATCTTCCCTAGGGTGTAGCAAGGATTCCATTTTTGACAGGTGCCATGATTCTTCAAAACTATTTTATAATGAATTCTACACTGTAGTGTATGCTATAGTGGAATGATTTAACCTTAAATTTTATCACTGTAACACCCCAATATTTCATAGTACGTTTTTTCTTCGAAGTAATGCAATAACTTGCGCTACACGCAACACTGAGTTCAAGTGGACCATGACTTACCAAACTAGCTGTTTAAAAGAAATTATGAATAGTATTAACTGAATTTTGAACTTTATATAATCCTTATAATTTTAGAATCCATATTATGAGTTTCTTAGACATAATTTAAGAACAAATTTAATTTTTCAGATAAAAGAATTATTTTTCAAAAAATGAAATTTTACCACCTTTTAATAGAAAACTTTTTTTGAATCCAATATTTGATACTTTTATATATTAAATTTGAAAAAATAAACTTCTTCTTTATAATCAGGACATAAAAATTTAGTTTCAATAAATTTTTGATGTTTTTTGATAACTTTCATGTATGGGTGAATAGTGAAAATACTATATTTTAACTAGAAAAAACTTTTTTAATCAAAATAATTTATAGTTTTGAAATACAATTTTTAATGGTTTGGACGTATAAATAGATTATATTTTTACCATTTAATCAAATTCAAGTCATTGTAAGTAATTTCACTTTGAAATTGGACATAAACAACTGTCAATCTTTTGATAGTTATTATTTCTTAAAAATATGCCTTTTGGTTTTCATAATGAGAATTAATTTTAAATTAATAAATGAAACTTCTATGTTTTTAATTTGGTAAAATTGACTTCATTTTTGAATTTGGAATATCAAAATTATCCTAGGGTGAATTTTTGGTATTTTTCTGAAAACTTTCAATTTTCGATGAATAGTGAAAAACACTGAATTATAGTTTAAAACCAAATTTTTATTTAAAAAATTATTTATTTTATTTAAATTTATTTTATGTCAAAATAGATACATAATACCTATATAAGTCCAATTTAATTCATTGGAATTAGTTCATAATAATTTTAGATATATAAAAAATTTATTTAACTTTTTACCGCCTTTTACCCTCCTCCTAGGAGCATTTGCAAATTTAAATAAAACTTAATTTTACCGCTTTTGTGAGTTGAATGTAACGCCCTGAACCCATTTACCCAGAGTCGGTTCATTATTACATAATATTTTCATGATCACAAAATATCAAATCTCGAAGGATCGATTAGTTTAGTAGCCTTGGAATCACTAGACACATTCAAAAAGGTTACATTACATCATAAAATGAAAAGTACAACAACATAGTCTTCATAGTCCACATTCATATCCACTCATACTATCCCTGTAGGTCATTCATAAAATACTTATTCACATTCTGGGAATAATAAAACATAGAAAGGGGTGAGCTCATATGCCCAGTAAGGATAATAATATAGCGGAAACATTCATAAATAAGCATAAACATTTAAGGCAATGTATAACTAAAAAAAGCATTTTAAATATGAACATCAGCATAATATGGCAGAAATAAAATTAAATAACACCATTTACTTATTCACATGGATATTCTAATAGTCTAATAATCACATGCAATATCAAAAACCACTTTCATAATGATGGAATGCATAATGCTAGACTATCATAACCACATAGTCAAGGACTTGTGCCAAGACTACAAATAAGATTTTGTCAAGGCCTTATGCCAAGACACTAGTTTGTCTCATGATACCTACCAATTCATCGAGCAGCTATAGCGGGCTCCACCTGTCACTTATTAAGTCCAATGCATTACTCATATGAATAGGTTTAAACATAACATAAACATTCGTATTAAAAATAGCATACGAAATGTCAATACTTTCTCCATAAACCATGAATGGTATAAAAATAACACATCCACAGTAAAACATATCAAAAAATCTTCAATACAATATGGAAGTTTTGTATCATAATAAATAAACTTAAAATAAGCTTAAAATTTATCAAAGGATGTTGACATAGATGAAATCAAAACTATTTGAGAGAAATATCTCTTTTTTGAAATCATTTAAAAGTCACATAATTATAAAAGAAAACATTTACTTTGAAAATATTATTATAAGTTTTTTAGGGAATCTTAGACGATTTTATAACGGTGGAAAATATCCACACCCGCCGTATAAGTTAAAAAAGACATTCTAACCTTAATTTTATCGAAAAGGATAAAAAGGACCTTGTTTAGAAAATGATAGAAATATTCATTTATACACTTCTTATAAAAAGTAAACAAGGGTATAAATGACTTTAACCAATAGTCTTAAAAATAGTATGAATGATTTGAAATACATTTTTAAGAAACATGGATGTGGATGATAAAGAGGTCCCATTAGGTAATTACGTATAAACAACCTCGGATAATGAAAAGATTGTGAAATAAACCCTTTACTTGTGCTTTTCCTTGGTTGAGGGTAGGTTAACCTACTTTATAATGGTGAAATAATTGTTATTAAATTATAAAATAATCGTATAAATTAATATGATATCATACATGATCTTTAAACATTGATTTGTTTATAATATCTTAGTATCATCATCGTTTCGGGTGTTAACAGATTTGTTTTCCTTTATATTATTTGTTATGTGAGCCATATTTTTTATGGATGGAATGTATATTATTCATATCCAGAATTATATCATGTCTCTAAAAATTATTTTTAATCATCAAATGAAATTTATTCTTAAATGGATACGATGGGGAATTAATCTCATCGCGTTCGTGGAGACGGTAGTCCGTACGTACTTATAAGTGACAATATCATTCTTTTGATATTAAAATAATAAATAATTGGATGTTATATCATATATACAGAATAATTATCATGATATATTTATTATTTACATCAATTACACATCATTATCATACCCATCCAACTAATAGTGTTTTAAATATCAATTACACCATGACGTGGAGACGGTAAGGCGCACATACGCACGTATGGTGACATGAAATTCAAAGGATGCATAGAATACTGAATATGGTTGTACCATATTTATAATAACATCAATGTATATAAAATATACTGAAGTTTTTATTTTAGAATGGTAATAACAAAAAAATAAGATGTTGAAGAATAAAGTAACTTGAAAGATGGTGGTGAAAACATTACCTCTTCTTCGGGTTATTAATTTTGATTTGATAAAAATGGCTCCTTAGGTTGTCTTTCTGATCAAAATAAGGCCTCTAGGTCGAAGTGAGGGAAGTTGAGAGAATATTTGGTCAGGGTTTGGCCAAGCCAAAAGGCTTTGAAGGTGTGAATTAGAGAGAAGGGGGAGTGCCCTTTTATAAGAGGGGTGAGGGGCACCTTTGGAAAAGCTAGAAATATTATTTTATAATAAATTCATATTCGGTTTCTAATGGCTCCAAAGTGACTAATTTATAGGCTAAGGTTGTGATGGGTTGAAATCCTTTCAACCAATAGATTTTATATAGGATTGGGTCACTAAATTATCCTTATCATTTATATTTAACTCTTAGTTATATAGTTTGACATTTACCATGTCTCTTTGTATTTTTTTTATTATATCATTAATAAACTGACCATATACATCCATGTGAACCCCAAGTGGTTCATTAATGATACAAATATCATTATATAAGTCTATTGGCCGATCATTATATTTTTAGGAACTGAATATCAATTAAAAGTATAATATTTGTTTTAAAAACACTTTTATGTCAATTTTGACACTATTTGGCTATTTTGTTTTTGATAATTTTATAACAACATTATTAGTTAAAAACAATTAAATCACTACTAACATCTCATATTAACCTATTAAATTAGTGTAATTCATAAAAATCTCAGATTACATTTATTTGGATATTTATAATATCAATAATTTTAATATTTCATTAATTAGGTAATTACTGCATCACCATTGTGTCATAAATAAATTAAATTATTTAATGTCTAAAAATTATAAATAAAATTCTATAATGTAGGAAATTGTTTCAGTTTTCTAATGAATATTTACAATCCTATTTATCTTATGTAATACCCTATATTAAAAATGTTTTAGTAATTAAACTTTGATTTTAACTCTTTTAAATCTTCTTTGAATTAAATAATTATAAATTTCCTAATCTAATCCAAGTGGACCTAAATGATAATATTTTATTCCTAAGGTTTTTTTGGTTGAGATAAAATTTTCCAATAGAATTAGGACATGTGTTAGGGTAATATTAATATCATTTTTACCCTTAATTAGCCTATTTACTTTTAATCGTGGTAAATAAAAGTAAAAAAGTTACTATTAACCAAAGATTATTTTTATCTTATTGAACCACATTTTACTCCTTGATATTAACTGTGTCTCTCGGATTTTCGAAATTCCACTCACAGAAGCGGTAAAATTAATTTTTATGTGAATTTCCAAATTCAACAAGGAGGTTGGTAAAAGACGATGAAAAGTTCAATAAACATTTTATATATCTAAAATTATTCTAAACTAACTCCAATTAATTACATTGAAATTATATAGGTATTATGTATATATTTCTACCTTAATTAAATTTAACTAAAATAAATAATTATTTAAATAAAAATTTGGTTTAAAACTATAACTCAGTGTTTTTTCACTATTCATCAAAAATTGAATGTTTTCAGAAAAATACAAAAAATTCAACCAAATCCAATTCTGATATTCCAAATCCAAAAATGAAGTCCATTTTGAATGATAAAATTTATAAAATTTCAAAAAGTGGGTATTACTATTCATAACAGGTAGTTTGATTGGTTGTGGTGTGTGTTAGAACTTGAAGTTGCGTACAACACACGCTATTGTATTATTCAAAGAGTAGTGTACCGTGGAAGCTTGGGTGTTACATTCTCCCATCATTCAAATAATTTCATCCTCGAAATTTCTATAATACTACCGCATTAAATGGATCGGGTGGTTCTTCATCATAAGTTCCTCAGGTTCCCACATTTCCTCTTCAATCTTATCGTTTCTCTATAGAACGTTTACTAGATGAGTCGTTTGGTTTCTCAGCATTTGTTCTCTTGTATCAAGAATCTTAATAGACACTTTTCAATAATACAGATCGGGTTCCAGTTCTAATTTCTCAGAGATGAGTACATGCATTGGGTCAGGCATGTATTTTCTCAAAAGTGATACGTGGAACACATCATGAACTTTGGAGAGACTTGGCAGCATTGCCAAATGGTAAGCTACGACCCCAATTAGTTATAGAATTTCAAAGGGTCCGATGTACCTGGGACTCAATTTACCCTTCTTACCGAAATGTATAACTCCCTTCCATGGTGATACCTTCAAAAAAACATGATCTCTTACCTGAAATTCCAAATCCTTCCTTCAGTTATCGGCATATCTCTTCTATCTACTTTAAGCTGCTTGGATGTGGTTTTGGATTACCTTTACCTTTTCCATCATTTCCTCCACCTGTTCTGGGCCTGCAAGTTTTCTTTCACCAACATCATCCCAACAGGTTGGTGTGTGACATCTCTTTCCGTATAACACTTCATATGGTGCCATTAGAATACTTCAATTAAAGCTATTGTTATAGGAAAATTCTACCAGAGTTAAATATTGATCGCACATACCCTGAAAGTCAAGTGAGCAAGATCTCAACATGTCTTCTAAGTTTTGAATAGTCTGTCCTGATTGTCCATCTGTTTGAAGGTGGTAGGCAGTGCTCAAACGAAGTTCAGTATCCAAGTCCTTCTGAAAGACTCTTCCAGAATCTAGAAGTAAAACAGGGTTGATGATCAGAAACAATTGATAAGGGTACTCTATAAAGTCTCAAAACTACAGTAATAAATATCCTTTCTATACATTCAAGTGGTAGATCTTCTCTTATAGCAAGAAAATGTGCTGACTTTGTAAGACGATCAACAATGACCCATATTGCATCATTCCTTCTAAGAGTCTTTGGTAGTCCCATGACAAAGTCTATAGTGATATAATCTCATTTCTACTCAGGTATGGGAAAAGGTTACATGACTCCTCCAGGTTGTTGCCTTCCAGCATTCACTTGTTGACAAACCATACATCTTGACACAAAATCAGCAATTTCCCTCTTTATGTTGTCCCACTAAAAATGTTCCTTCAAATCCCTATACATTTTAGTGCTCCCGGGGTGTATAGAGAAATTAGAACTATGAGCATTGCCCAACAATTCAATTTTTAGATCAGGTATATCAGGAACACAAAGTATCTTCCCAAATTTCAAAATTCCATCTTCATACACAAAGTTATTCAATCTCCCATCACTCGTAGCTTTAATATTTTTTTGAAATTATTCATCATCGGTCTGAGAACTCTTTATCCTTTCTATTAAAGATGGTTTGGAAACCATTTGAAAAAGTATTGATGTTTCACCTTCCATGGTGATTCCCATATCCATATTTACTAAAACCATGAAAATTGGATCCCTTTAAACTCTCATCTTATTCAAAACTCCATGATAATTTCTACTCAAAGCATCTGCTACCTTATTTTCCTTCCCCGGGTGGTAGTGTATCATGCAATAAAAATCCTTAAGTAGTTCAAGAGATCGCCTTTGCCTCATGTTGAGTTCTTTCTATGAGAAAATGTACTTCAAACTCTTTTGATCAGTATAAATCTCATATTTCCCACCATAGAGATAGTGTCCCCAAATCTTCAAAGAAAAGATCACACCTGATAACTCAAGTTCATGAGTAGGATAGTTTTTCTCGTGAATTTTAAGATGTCGTGATGCATAGGCCATAACTCTATCATTCTTCATAAGGATAAAACCAAGTCCTTTCATCGATGCATCACTATAAATAAAGAACCCAACATTCCCCAATGGTAGAGTCAATATACAAGAATTGACTAAAATTCTCTTCAATTCTTGAAAACATTATTCGTAATCTTTTTTCCAAACAAATTTAACCCCTTTATGTGTGAGCTCCGTTAAAGGGTTAGCCAATCGGGCAAAATTTTGGATGAAACGCCGATAATAACCTTCTAAACCAATAAAAATGCATACCTCAGTTATACTCGTCGGTTCTGGCCATTCTTGGACTGCCTTAGTCTTAGAAGGATCAACATAGATTCTATCTTTGGAGACAATATGGCCAAGAAAAGAGATCTCCTGAATCCAGAATTCACACTTTCTAAACATCCCATATAATTCATGTCTTCTAAGATTCTTCAGGATAATTCTCAAGTGATTTTCATGATTTCTGTAGCTTTTGGAATATACCAAGATATAATCAATAAATACCACTAAAAAATCATCGAGATATTACTTGAAAACTCTGTTAATTAGATTCATGAAGAAAGAGGGTGCATGAGTCAGCCCAAAAGGAATTACTGTAAACTCGTAATGCTCGTACCTAGTTCAAAATGCTATTTTCATAATGTCTTCCTTCTTCACACAAAACTGATGGTATCCAGATCGAAGTTCAATCTTTGAAAAGTATTGATCTCCATGCAGTTGGTCAAATAAATCATCAATGCAAGGTAGGTGATACATGTTCTTTATTGTTATAGCATTGATCTCTATGTAGTTGATACATAACCTCATAGATGCATCTTTCTTATTAACATAAAGGATAAGGGCTCCCCATGGAGAAACACTAGGGTGAATAAATCCCTTATTACTCAATTCCTCTAGTTGTTTCTTTAGTTCTACTAATTCCACAGTGGCCATTCTATAAGGGGTCTTCAATATAGGCCTTGAACCTGGAATTAAATCAACGAAAAACTCAATTTCTCATTCTGGAGGATGTCCAGGTAAATATTCTGGAAATACATCAACATATTCTATCACAATAGGTACATCTTCTATTTGAACATTCCTTTAGTTACCCACAATTATTTCATTTTCTTCCTCCCCAATAATTGAATTTAGTTGAGCTACAGGGGGTGGATCTAGGTAAGAATCAGGTGGTGATGATTTTTCTCTAAAGATAACGTGTTCTTTATCATCATCATCAAAAATTGTAACCTTATACTTCTTATAATAAATCATCACATCATGGTCTAAGATCCAATCCATACTAAGGATTATATCAAACTCAATCATAGGTTTGACGATGAGATCAGCTGATAAAGAACATTTATGTGCTATAATGGGGACTGATTCACCAAACTTTGTTGCAATGATACTTCCCTTAGGAGTTTTAACTAACAACTCCCTTGTTAAATCAAAATGGAAATATCTAATGTTATTAGAAAACTGGGAAGATATGAAACAATGCAATGATCTAAAATCAAATAAGGCATTTTCTAAACTTGAGGAAACCATTAAATTACCTGACACTACATCTTTCAGAGCTTCTACCTCAGCATTAGTGATAACATAAGGTTGTCCTTTGATACCTTGGCCTTTTCTGAGGTAATTTCCCCTGACGCTTAGGGAGTTCATTTTCATAATTTCTCATCTCCCGGCAGTTATAGCATTGAACATCGATAGCTTCTTTCTTCCCCTTGCAATCACGAGCTTGGTTTCCTTTCTCACAACACTTGTAACAGACTCACATTCCTTTCAAGAAACTACCAGGGTGTTTCTTCCCAAATTTACTGTAGGATGGATATTCAAATTTTCCCTTCTTCCCCTTATTTCCATTTCCAGAGTGATCAACAGATCTCTTCATCTCTTTCTTTCCTTTAAAGTCGTAAGACTTAGAGAATTCTTTTTCTCTCTTGATAGCGCATGAGACAATATCTTTGTATGACGAGAAGGATTGTGATACTAATGCCCAATGAAGAAATGGTTTTAACCTATCAAAGAAATGATCAATCTTACTTCTTGGGTTACGTTTATAATCTCCAGCATACCTTGCTAACCTTGTAAGGTTAGCCTCATACTTTGCGACATTCTCATCCTCCTTTTGTCTCAGACTCAATAATTGCCTTTCTATATCTTCTTGATGGTCATGAAGAAGGTACTTATCTAAGAAAATCTCTTTGAACTCCCTCCATTACATATTTGATACTTCATAATCATCCTTTGTGTTTTGAATCAAGGACTACTGTTGATCATCATCTCTAGTGAGCCGGTAAACTGCCATGATAACTTTTTCTCTTTCACTACTCCCCAAGGCATGGAATATTTTCTCTAAGGAATTTATCCATTGCTTTGCTACTAAGGGATTTGTACTCCCACTTAATGTTGGTGGTTTTTTCCTCATGAAGCGATCTAACATTGATCTTCCACGCTGCAGATCAGGGTGCTCCATACGAGAAAGGTTATTATTCATAACCTGAGTGAGTTGTCCCAGTATGGTGATTAGTTGATCAGCACCAGTTGCATCACCAGCTCCACTATAATTATCTTGAGTAGGAGGGAAATCTCAAAATAGAGTGTTTGGATTGATATGGTTTCCATTTCTCCCACTAGGCGCCATTTTTAAACAATGGAATACACTAGATTTGTTTATGAATCGCAATACATAAATCCAAACTTGTAAAACACTTAACATAAATTGAATAGTTTATGGATATAATCCATAATCATAAAAATGTTTTCTTTAAGTAAGTATATAATCATATACCCTTCTTAATGGTAAGTAAATACAATGATAATTATCCTAAGCATATCCCCCGGTAGTGTCATAACCAAGAGTGCAGCAAGGCCCGTTTTCGTGCACCAGTTCCCGTTTGAGTCTAGCTCAAAGCGATGTTTTTGGGTTTTACCCCTAGGTACATCTGTGCCAGAGCTGTCTCTACCTACTCGTATCCAGACAGGATGTATTTCGTGTAAAACTCACAAAATATCTATAATACCAAATTTCTAGGAAGTTCTTCTATACTAATCCTCAAAGTCCATCTTAGGTCTATGTGCTCTAATCAGATTTTATCTAAATATATATTCCAAGGTGTGTACTAAACTTCCTCTGATACGAATAGTAACTCCCCAACCCCAGTTACCCAAAGTCGGTGCATTATTACATAACATTGGCATTATCAAAAAATATCAAATCTCGAAGGACCGATTAGTTTAGTAGCCTTTGAATCACTAGATACATTCATAAAGGTTACATTACGTCATAAAATGAAAACTACAACAACAAAGTCTCCATAGTCTACACTCATATCCCCTCGTACTGTCCCCACAGGTCATTCATAAAATACTTCTTTTGCATCCTGGGAAAAGTAAAACATAGAAAGGGGTGAGCTCAGATTCCCAGTAAGGATAACAATATAGCGGAAACATTCATAAATAAGCCTAAACATTTAAGGCAATTTATAACTAAAACAAAAGAGTTTTAAACATTAACTTCAGCATAATATGGTAGAAATAAAATGAAATAATTCCATTTACTTAATCACAAGGATATTCTACTAGTCGAATAATCACATGAAATATCAAAAACCACTTTCATAATGATGGAATGCATAATGCCAGACTATCATAACCACATAGTCAAGGCCTTGTTCCATGAATACAAATAAGATTTTGTCAAGGCCTAGTGCCAAGACACTAGTTTGTCTCATGAGACCTACCAATGCATCGATGAGATATAGCGGGATCCACCCATCACTTATTAAGTCAAATGCATTCCTCATATGAAAATGTTTAAACATAACATAAACATTCGTATTAAAACTAGCATACGAAATATCAATACCTTCTCCATAAACCATGAATGGTATAAAAATAACACATCCATATTCAAACATATCACAAAATCTTCAATACAATATGGAAGTTTTTAATCATAATAAATATACTTAAAATAAGCTTAAAATCCATCAAAGGATGTTGACATAGATGAAATCAAAACTATTTGAGAGAAATATCTCTTTTTTGAAATCAGTAAAAAGTCACATAATTATAAAAGAAAAAAATTTACTTTGAATATATTCTTATAATATTGTAAGGAAAGCTTTGAAGATTTTATAATGGCAGAAAATAGCCACACCCGCAGTATAAGTTAAAAAAAGACATTCTTACCTTAATTCTGTCAAAAAGGTTAAAAATGACCTATTTTGGAAAATGACAGAAATATTCCTTTATAAACTTCTTATAAAAAGTCAAAAAGGGTATAAATTAATTTAACCCATAGTATGTAAAATTGTAAGAATGATTTGAAATACATTTTTAAGAAACATGGATGTGGATGAAAAAGAGGTCCCATTAGATAATTACGTATAAACAACCTCTGAAAATCAAGAGATTGTGAAATAAACCCTTACCTTGTACTTTTCCTTGGTTGAGGGTAGTTTAAACTCCTGTATAATGGTAAAATAATTGTTATTAAATTATACAATAATCATATACATTAATATGATATCATATATGATCTTTTAACATTGATTTGTTAATAATATCTTAGTATTATCATCGTTTCGGGTGTTAACGGATTCATTTTCCTTTATATTATTTGTTGTTTGATCCATATTTGTTATGTAGGGGATGTATATTATTCATATAAAGAATGATATCATGTATCTAAAAATTATTTTTAATCATCAAATGAAATTTAGTCTTTAATGGATACGATGGGGAATGAATCTCATCGCGTTTGTGGAGACGGTAGTCCGTACGTACGCACGAGCAACAATATCATTGTTTTGATATTAAAATAATATATAATTGGATAGTATATGATATATACAGAATCATTATCATGTTATATATATTATTTACATCAACTACACATCATTATCATACCAATCCAAATAATAATGTTTTGAATAACAATTACACCACGACGTGGAGACGGTAAGTCGTACGTACGCACATATGGTGACATGTCATTCAAAGAATGGATAAAATACTAAATATGGTTGTACCATATTTATAATTACATAACAGTATATAAAATATACTGGAGTTATTATTTTAGAATGGAAATAAAAAATAAAGAATAAGTTGAAGAAGAAAGGAACTTCAAAGAGGGTGGTAAAAACATTACCTCTTCTTCAGGTTCTTCCTTTTGATTTGATCAAAAGGTCTCATTAGGTTGTCTTTCTGATCAAACTAAGGCCTCTAGGTCAATGTGAGGGAATTTGAGAGAATATTTGGGCAGGGGTTGGACGAGAAAAAATGCTTTTAAGGTGTGAATTAGAGTGAAGTGGTAGTGCCCTTTTATTAGAGGGGTCAGGGGCACCTTTGGAAAAGTTAGAAATATTATTTTATAATAAATTAATATTGGGTTTTTAATGGATCCCAAGTGACTCATTTCAAGTATAAGGTGGGGTTGAGTCGAAATCCTTTCAAAAAATAGATTTTAGACATGTTTGGGTAACTATATTAATCTTATCATTTTTATTTAACTCTTACTTAAATAGTTTGACATTTACCATGTCTCTTTGTATTTTTTTATTATATGGTTAATAAACTTACCATATACATCCAAGAGAACACCAAGTGGTTCATTAATGATAAACCTATCATTATATAGATCTCTTGGCCGAACCTTAGATTTTTAGGAATTGAATATCAATTAATAATATAATATTTGTTTTAAAAACTATTTTATGTCAATTTTGAAACTATTTGGCTATTTTGTTTTTGATAATTTTATAACAGCATTATTAATTCTAAAAAACATAATTAAATCTATAAAAACATGTCATATTGACCTATAAAATTAGTGTAATTCATAAAAAGTCTCAAATTACATTTATTTAAAAATTTATAATATCAATTATTTTAATATTTCATTAATTAGGTAATTACGGCATCACCATTATATCATAAATAAATTAGATTATTTAATGTCTACAAATTATAAATAAAATACCATGATGTAAGAAATCTGTTTAGCTTTCTAATGAATATTTACAATCTAATTTATCTTATGTAATACCCAACATTAAATTCTTTTAATAATTAAACTTTGATTTTAACTCTTTTAACTCTTCTTTGAATTAAATAATAATAAATGTCCTAATCTAATCCAAGTGGACATAAATGATAATATTTTATTCCTAAGGTTTTTTTAGTCTAGATACAATTTTCCAATATAATTAGGAGATGTGTTAGGGTAATATTAATATCATTTTTACCCTTAATTACCCTATTTACTTTTAACCGTGGTAAATAAAAGTAAAAATTTACTATTCACCAAAAATTATTTTTATCATATGAACCACATTTTAATCCTTGATATTAACCGTGTCTTTCGTATTTTCAAAATTTTACTCACAGAAGAGGTAAAATTAAGTTTTTGTGAATTTCCAAATTCTTCTAGGAGGTGGGTAAAAGACAGTGAAAAGTTCAATAAAATTTTTATATATCTAAAATTATTCTAAACTAACTCCAATTAATTACATTGAACTTATATAGGTATTATGTATCTATTTTGACCTTAATTAAATTTAAATAAAATAAATATTTTCTAAAATAAAAATTCGGTTTTAAACTATAACTCAGTGTTTTCTCACTATTCATCAAAAATTGAACGTTTTTAGAAAAATACCAAAAATTTACCCTAAGATAATTTCGATATTATAAATCCAAAAATGAAGTCCATTTTGAAAGATAAAGTTTATAAATTTTCAATAGTGGGTATTACTATTCATAACAGCTAGTTTGATTGGTTGTGGTGTGTGTTAGAACTCGAAGTTGCGTACAACACACACTACTGTATTATTCAAAGAGAAGCGTATCGTACAAGCTTGGGGTGTTACATTGAATTTAAAAAATCTGAGAGACATGGTTGATATCAGTATGTAAAATGTGGTTCAATAAGATGAAAATAATTTTTGTGAATCGTAACTTTTTTACTTTTATTTACCACGATTAAAAGTAAATAGGGTAATTAAGGGTAAAAATGATATTATTATTATTACCCTAACACATTTCCTAATTCTATTAGATAGGTGTAATTCGACAAAAAACAACCTTAGAAATAAAATATGAACCTATTTGGTCCACTTGTATTAGATTATGACATTTATTATTATTTAATTCAAAGAAGAGTTAAAAGAGTTAAAATCAAAGTTTAATAAATAAACCATTTTTAATATACGGTTACACATAATATAAATTAGACTATAAATATTCATTTGAAATATAAAAATATTTCCTATATAATCATATTTTATGTATATTTTTTAGACATTAAATAATTTAATTTATTTATGACACAATGATGATGCAGTAATTACCTAATTAGTGAAAGATGAAAATAATTGACATTATAAATATCCAAATAAATGTAATTTGAGACTTTTTATAAATGCCACTAAATTTTATAGGTTAATATGACATATTAGGGTTAGTTAGGTGAATTTTTTTCAACGTAATAATGTTGTTATTAATTTAGAAAAAACAAAATACAAAATAGAGTCAAAATTGACATAAAAGTGTTTTTAAAACAAATATTATATTATTAATTAATATCCTATTCCTAAAAATATAAGGTTCGGAAAAAAAGACTTATATAATGATAGGTGTATCATTAATGAACCACTTGGGGTTTTCTTGGAAGTATATAGTATGTTTATTAACCATAAAATATATAAATACAAAGAGACATGGTAAATGTAAAACTATTTAACTACTAGTTAACTCTAAAAGATAAAGATAATATAGTGACCCAAACCTATATAAGATGTAGAGACCCGTATCTTGACGTACATGGACATTACATTACTTTTTAGGAATACTTAGTACATAACAAACACACACACACACAAGGATCGTAATAGTTTAGTGTCTTTGGAAACTCGGAATATAATCTTCTAATCCTGGTGAAAGATCTTCAACATCTCCCATAAAGATCTCCCTTTTTTTTACCTAAAACCTTTCTTTATATCATGGGGAAAATAAAACATAAAAGGGTGAGCTCAAATGCTTAGTAATGGTAAAAAAAAAAATATCAATCACATCATATACATAAGCACATAACTTTTGGAAATCTTAACCTGCAAAAGAGATCATAATTTCATAACATGGGGTAAATCATGGAAGTGAAATGTAATCACAATAATCATAATGTAAAACATTAAACATTGTGGCATACACACATAATCATATAGAATCATTTCTTGTTAGTCAAGACTCATTGCCAAAACAATCTTAGTGGACAAAGTCCCTTTCTGAACCGAGTCACCCTCGTTTCAGTCCTGTTTCACTGAACCGGTATAACCTACCATTCCAGCCATGTCTATCTCATGAGATATAAAATCTTTACCCAATGCATTGGAGGGAGATATAGGTCCCACCCATCTCATAATGATACCATTCTTATGTGTGCCACAAAATCATAAACCATACATCATAGCATAACCCATGAAATAAAAATGGGAATCTTAAAAATCATGACATCATAAAACAATTCTTATAAGATAAAGGAATTCATAAAAATAATTCCATCACAACATAATCAAATAAATGTAATAATAGGTATGAAAACAGAACCCTTTATTATCTTAGATTGAAAATAATTTTGATAAAACACTTGAACTCCATTCTTGAGGAAAATATCCTTTCTACTTCAAAAACACTTTTCTTTTCTTAACATGTCATACAATTTTAAACTAAAAGAAGTTAATTAAAAATAAATTTGATAACTTGTAAAGGAATCTTCTTGGAAATAATGTTTTAAAAATCCATTCATGCCGTATAAGTTAAAAAAAACATTCTTCTCGTATTTTTGTCGGAAAAGTCAAAAAGTACCTCGTACGAAAAACGACAAAATATTCCTTTCATATCTTTTACTAAAAACTCACCGAAGGGTAAAATTGGATTTAAACAATTTTAGGTAGATGGAAATAATATTACATATTGAGGAAAAATGGATGTGGATGATAAAATACACCCCAGTGAATACCAAAGTATAAACAATCTCGGATAAAAATGAGATTGTGATATTTCCCTTACCTTAGGTCTGATTTGCTTTGTAAGTGTCCGAACCTCCGGTATAATGATTTAAATAATGTCATTGACTTATTACAGAATCATATTCATTGTTATTATATCATATATGGTTCACTTATGACTTTATATTACCCATTCTTTTGTAAATTCATGTTAAAGTAGCGTTTTGGGTAAAATCGTCTCATTTGTCGTTCGTGTTTTAACTTGTAATTATTCATATGATTACATAGATCATTATTACTTAATTATAGAATATAAAACATGATTTATATATAATATATATTCAGAATATACATATATATAATGGATCGATAAATGGAAAGAAATACACCATTCATGGAGACGGTAGGCTGTACGTACGCATGAACGCTGTTTTCGTTTCCTTATTGAATTGAGTGGAATTAAGTAGATGACATACATATATATACACATAAATCCAGTAGCTTTATAATGTCATATATTTCATTATTATTGCTTATATATACTTTATAATCATTCTTAAATGGTTAACATGGAGAATGAATCTCATCGCGTCGTGGAGACGGTAGTCCATACGTACGCACGAGCGATGATATCATTTCCATAATTATTGAATTGAATTGGAGTGGATGATACAATATATCAGAATCATTATGATGTTATAATAACTATTTATAGTTATTATTTACACCATAATACCCATCCATGTAAGGTGTTGGTCGAAAAACAGATTACACCACGACGTGGAGACGGTATTCCGTACGTACGCACGCGCGGTGATTTTGTTTTCCGTAGGATGGATAGATGGTGAAATAGGGTTGTTTCATACTTATAATAACATATCAGTATATTATTGATACTGATGTTATTACTTCATAATGAAACAACCTAAGAATAATAAGTGGAAGAAGAAATAAAGTTGAAAGAATCGGTAACGGAAATTACCTCTTCTTTGAAGCGCCTCTTTGAGACCTCCTCTTAGGGAACTAAAATTGGTCTTTGAGGAATACCATAACCTCTAGGATGTTTCTAGGGAAGTTGATAGGAGAATTTGGCAGGGTTTGGCCGAGCTTGAAGGTACAAAGTTGTGTGAGGAAGAGAGGGAGGAGGTGCCCTTTTATAAGGGAGGAGAGGGGCACCTTTGGAATAACCAAAAATATTATTTTATTATAAAGTCAAGTTCGGTTTTAAATAGATCCAAATTGATTTATTTAGAGGCTAAGGTGAGGATGGGTCGAAATCCTCTCATCCAATAGAATTTAGACAAGTTTAAGTTCATATTCTAACCTTATCATTTAGATTTAACATTAAGTTAAATAATTTTACTTTTACCGTGTCTTCTTGTGTTCTTACACTATAAGGTTAATAAACTTACTATAAGAATCCAAACAAACCCCAAGTTGTTTATTATTAATATAAATAACCTTATCTAAGTCATTTGGCCGAACCTTAGATTTTTAGGAATAAACTAACAATTAATAATATAATATTTGTTTTAAAAACTATTTTATGTCAGTTTTGACACTATTTAGTAATTGATTTTTTTGAAACTTATAACAGAATGATAAGTTCGAAAAAAGTAAATTAAATCAATACTAACATGTCATAGTAACCTATAAAATTAGTGGAATTCATAAAAAGTCTTAAATTACATTTATTTTGGTATTTATAACATCAATTATGTCAATATTTCATTAATAAGATAATTACTGTATCATCTTTGTGTCATAAATAAATTAAATTATTTGATGTCTAAAAATTACAACTAAAATACCATTATGTAGGAAATCATGTTATATTTCTAATGAATATTTAAAATTGAATTTATCTTATGTATAAACCTATATTAAAAATGTTTTAGTAAATAAACTTTGATTTTAACTCTTTTAACCCTTCTTTAAATAAATTAATAATAAATGTCCTAATCTAATCCAAGTGGGCCTAAATGGTCATATTTTATTCCTAAGTTTTTTTTGGGTCGAATTACACTTGTCCAATAGAATTAGGACATGTTTTAGGGTAATAATAATATCATTTCTACCCTTAATTACCCTATTTACTTTTAACCGTGGTAAAAAAAAGTAAAAAGTTACTATTCACCAAAAAATTATTTTCATCTCATTGAACCACATTTTACTTAATGACGTCAACTGTGTCTCTCGAATTTTTGAAATTCCACTCAAAGAAGTGGTAAAATTAAGTTTTATGAAAAATTCAGTTTTTTAACTACCACTTAGTGGTTTCACTATTCATCAAAAATTGAAAGTTTTCAGAAAAATACCAAAAATTAGGCCTAAGGTGTATTTGATATTATGAACTCAAAAATGATTTCTATTTTACCAAATTCAAAACATATAAGTTGCATTAATTTATTTAAAAATTAATTCCCGTCGTCCAAACAAAAGGAGTGTTTTTAAGAGATAATAACTATCAAAAGATTGACACTTGTTTATAACTGGTTTAAATGTGAAATTACATCCAACTACCAACATTGTATTAAATTGTAAAAATATATTCTAAATATACTTTAAAACCAATCAAATTAATAATTTATCACTATTAATTATTTTGATTGAAAAAGTTTTTTTTAATTAAAATTTAATAATTTTCACTATTCATCAAAATATGAAAGTTATCCGAAAATCACCAAAATTTCACCCTAAGATAATTTCGATATTACAAATCCAAAAATAAAGTCCATTTTGAAAAAAATAAAATTTACAAAATTTCAAAAAGTTGTTATTACTATTCATAACGGCTAGTTTTAATAATATTTTAATAGCATATTTCTTTTTAGTGAAACTCGTTATTGCGTACTACACACGCTATCGAGGAAGGTCGTGATTGCGTGTAATGGAAGGCAAGTCAAGGATGCGTGTTGTGAAAGCTTCTTTTGGTGTAGCGTACAACACAAGACATTAATGAAATTAAAAAGGATATTTTTCATAAAATTTCGGGGTGTTACATAAGTCATATTGGTTGAGTGGTTTTCGACCCATACCCACCTTATCCTTTAAATAATCGATTTTGGAGCCTATAGAAACTGCAAATGATTTTATTATAATATAATATTTCTAGATTTTCCTAAGGTACCCCTCACCCATCTTATAAAAGGGCACTCCCCCTTCTCTCTATTTCACACCTTCAAAGTCATTTGGCTCAGCCAACCCATGCCCAAATGCCCTCTAAACTGTCCTCCCTTCATCCTATAGGCCTTACATTAGTCAGAAAGCCAGCCTAAGGAGCCCTTTTGATCAAATTAAAAGGAAGAACCCGAAGAAGAGGTAAATATCTCACCACCTATTTCAAGTTCCTTTCTTCATTAACTAGATTTTTCTTTGTTGTTTCCATTCTAAAATAATAACTCCAGTATCTTCTATATATTGTGATGTTATTATAAATATGGTACAAACAAAATTCCTTATTCTATCCATCCTTTTAATGAAATGTCACCATACGTGTGTACGTACGGCTTACCGTCTCCACGTCCTGGTGTAATTGTTATTCAATACATTATTATTTAGATGAGTATAATAATGATGTCTAATTGATGTTAATAATAATTGAAACATGATAATGATTCTGTATATATGATATACCATCCAATTATATATTACTTTAATATGAAAATAATGATATTGTTGCTCGTGCGTACGTATGGATTACTGTCTCCACGAACGCGATGAGATTCATTCCTCATCGTATCCATTCTAGACTAATTTTCATTAGATGATTAAAAATAATGTTTAAAGACTTAATATCATTCTGAATATGAATAAGATACATCCTATCCATAACAAACATTACTTATGTAACAAATAATACAAAGTAAAACGAATCAGTTAACACCCTAAACGACGATAATACTAAGATATTATTAACAAATCAACATTAAAATATCATATATGATATCATATTAATATATATTATCCATGTATCATTTAATAACAATTATTTCACCATTATACAGGAGGTTAACCTGCCCTCGACCAAGGAAAAGTACAAGGTAAAGGTAAATTTCACAATCTCTTTATTATCCGAGGCTGTTTTTATGTAAGTATCTACTGGGACATATTTATTATCCATGTCCATGTTTCATAAAAGAGTTTTCAAAGGGATTCCTTTTAAGGGAATTTTTACTAAAACATAATTTTAAATGTTTTAAATATTTATTCTTCTAAATCGTTCTCATTCATTTCCATGTTTTCAAAATGGTTTTTAAGGATTTATTTATATGGACATGAATGTTTTTAAAATGATAATTACATTGAAAAGATTCAAAGTGGTATGGGACACTTTGATTAAAAAATTTCTTTAAATGTATTCCTTTCTAAATTGTGTGACTTTTAAATGTTTTCATGAAAAAGGGATATTTCTCCCAAAGAGTTTTACAAATAATTTTCATCTATGTCAACATCATTTAATGGATTTTAAACTTGTTTGAAGTTGATTTATTATGTCACAAATCTTCCATATTTTATTGATGGTTTTGTGATATGTTTGACTGTGGATGTGTTATTTTCATACCATTCACAGTTTGTGGTTAAAGTATTGAAATTTCATATGCTAGTTCTAATAAAAATGTTTATGTTATGTTTCAACCTTTTCATAAGAGGAATGTATTGGACATAGTAAGTGATTGGTGGAGCCTGCTATAGCTCCTTTATGCATTGGCAGGTCTCATGAGACAACTAGATGTGGAATTGGCTGAGGGCTTTCCCAATTTGATATATGGTTTTGGCCAAGGACTTAATCATTTTTAGACATCTTGGACGAGGCCTTGAAAAAAAAATTTAGAATGTATGGAATTATACATTCTCTCATTATGAAAATAGTATTGATGGTTCATATGGTCATTCGACTAGTAGAATACCCATGATTATGTTTTATTATGGCATTATTTACTCATCTCATATTCCTATCATAAAAGTATTCATGTTTATTATTGGTAAAGGCTTGCGGTTTCAATTATTCACCATACAGAATATTTATGTTATCTTCCGTTGTATTTCTTACCCTTACAGAGAATTTCAGCTCACCCCTTTCTTATGTTTCATTTTCCCAAGATTTGAAGAAGTTATTTATGAGTGACTTGCAGCCATAATCTTGGAGGCTTGGATGTTTCTAATGGAATAAATTCATGTTGTATTTCTTTTTAAGTTGTAAAGTTGACCTTATTTACGAAACTTGTTTCTAGGACTGTAAACTGATCGGTCTTTCAAGACTTGATTCCTTGTAATCATGCCAATGTATTAAAATAATGCACCGACTCTATGCTTCTAGGGTCAGGGCATTATAGTTGGTATCAGGGGAAGTTTATTACAGACCTTGGAAACTACATTTAGATAAACTCTGATTAGAGCACATAGCCCTAAGGTAGAATTTGAGGATTAGTATAGAATAACTTCCTAGAATTTTGGTATTGTAGAGATTTTTTTAGATTTCCAAACAATAAATCTCTGTCTGGATACGAGAAGGTAGAGGCAGCTCTGGCACAAATGTGCCACGGGTTAAAACCTGAAAACACTGCTTTGAGCTAAACTCGAACGGGAACTGGTGCATGACAATGGCCATTGCTACACTCTTGGTTACGACACTCCCAGGGGATATGCTTAGGATAATTCTCATTTTCATTACAAACCATTATGAAGGGTTTATGAGTATATAATTCCTTAAAGAAAACATTTCTATGAATATGGATTATATCCATAAACTGTTCAATTTATGTTAGGTATTTTACAAGTTTGGAATTATTCATTGAAATTCATAAACTGACCTAGTGTATGACATTGTATAGAAATGGAACCCAGTAGAAGGAATGTGAACTCCCTCAATGCTTATGATCCAAAGAGTAAGAATGATCATATCTTTCATGGTATTAAGCCAACATTTAGAAGGGAAATAGTCTCCCATGTATTCTCAACATATGAATAAATGGTACCATGTGTTAATAAGATAAGTAATGAATTCTCGGAGTCCTATGGCTTCGAAGGGAAGAAAGAGAAGAAAAGGATGGAATAGAGAAAGATGGAAAAAGGGAAGAGGAAAAGAAGGATTTGCCTATATGTGATAACTGTGGAAAGAATCACCTTGGTAAATGATTGAAGGGAATGGGAGTTTGTTATAAGTGTGGAGAAAAAGGACACCAAGTACATGATTTCATGGGTAAGAAAAAAGTTTCAAATGTACAATGCTTCATCTTCAAGGAGTTGGGACACTACGTGAATCAATTTCCAAATCATCAGATTATACCCCAGATGATGCTTCTGGATAATAAAAAAGTAATGAAACTACCGAAGATGAAGTGTAATGATTAGAATTCTTACATTGTTATTAAAGTATTGTGTCATTTGAGTATTGTATTAATTATGCACATGTTATAATAATTATAGAGTATATAAGGATTATATTGTCATACTATTTTATTGAGGATTTGAGATTATATGGTTCTAAGAAAAGTGACCTAATAGTAAGCTACAATTTTTGGAAAATACATGGTTGAAGGAAAGGTAATCCTTAATATGGTCCTGATAATGAGGTAGTGATTTTGGAATAGGAGATGTTTGATTTGGGTATATTATATTGGATATTATTTACTTCCTTGAAACTGATTTATGATTTGTATATTCCATAATTGTTGTAGTTTAAAACATTTTTTGAAAGAAGGAGTATATCCTGTATTCTATAAGGAATAATGGATCATGAATGTATTCAATAAGGTTTTTTTGAAATTCAGGATGTTGTAGTGTTTTAAAAGAATACATGATGAAGGTGTTCACATGTTATTACGTGGAAAAAAAGATCTTCATTGTGTTTACCTTCCCTATAAATTTTGGACTGTGAGTCTGGATAGAAGTATTTTGGATAAGTCTAAAGGTTAGAATGGATTAAGTTTTAAATTGGATATTATTATTAAGGTTATTTTTGGATTTTTATAAAACGTACAACACGTAGACCATGTGACAACCCATAGCGTCGGACAGAGCTGTGGGAATCGAACCCATAACCATAGTGCAGTTTGGATTTATCATATACCACTAGACTATGTGAATTCCCTAGATTGTATAATGTAGTTTCTTTTTTAAAAGGGTATGATAGGTGAATTATAAATTCATTTTTTGGAACCCTGTATGAATGGGATAAATGGAATATTTTTTTATGTTCTATTATCCTTTAGAGTGGAAGATGAGTTTGTGGTAGAAATTAGTTAAAGGATGGAACTCTACTTATCCAGTATATATATATATATATATATTCTCTTCTCTTATTCTATGAATAAAATAATTCTTAAAATTTAGGTAAGGCATCTTAAAACTAAAAATGTGTTAACCTAATACCTTATGTTTTTTTTGAACCGATGATATTTTAAATCATCCTAGATTGATGGCTCTAAGGCCTTCAATTCTAAAATTGTTTGTGACTGATGACCTCAATCACTCCATATAAATATTTTAGTTTTTCCTCCAATTATGTGTCTCTAATTTCCACCAATGTTCTCCTAATAGATATTATAATTTGGTGGTAACTTTTTCATTCCCATTTTCCTCTTATTAAAACTAAATCTTATTAACCCATTTTCCAATGTGGGTTTTCCCACAAAGGTATTCTCTATTTTCAACCTTTTATTTTTGAAAAAAAAAATTAAATTGCGAGGACGCAATTTATTGAATGAGGTAAGAATGTAACACTCCATGATTTCATAGTACATTATTTCTTAAAAGTAATGCAATAACTTGCGCTACACGCAACACTAAGTTCAAGTGCACCACGACTTACCAAACTAGTTTTTCAAGAGTGGTTATGAATATTATTAACTGAATTTTGACCTTTATATAATCCTTATAATTTTAGAATCCATATTATGAGTTTCTTAGACATAATGTAAGAACAAATTCATTTTTTCAGATAAAAGAATTATTTTTCGAAAAATGAAATTTTACCGCCTTTTAATGGCGAACCCTTTTTAAATACAATATTTTAAAATTTTATATATTCAATTTGAAAAAATAAACTTCTTCTTTAGAATAGGGACATAATAATTTAGTTTCAATAAATTTTTGGTGTTTTTCTGGTACCTTTCATATTTGGTTGAATAACGAAAATTACTATATTTTAACTGAAAACAACTTTTTTAATCAAAATAATTTATAGTGTTAAATTATTCATTTTAATGGTTTGGAATTATAAATAGATTATATTTTTACCATTTAATCAAATGATGGTCACTGTAAATAACTTCACATTGAAATTGGGCAAAAATAAGTGTCAATCTTTTGATAGTTATTATTTCTTAAAAATACGCCTTTCGGTTTTGAAAATGAGAATTAATTTTAAATGTAACACCCTGACCCCAGTTACCCAGAGTCGGTGCATTATTACATAACATTGTCATGATCACAAGAAAGATCAAATCTCAAAAGACCGCTTGGTTTAGTAGCCTTGGAAACACTAGATATATTCATAAAGTTTTACATTACATCATAAAGTGAATTACTACTACTACAACATAGTCTCCATATTCCACACTCATATCCCCACATAAAATCCATGCAGGTCATTCATAACTTACTTCTTCACATCTTGGGAAAAAAACATAGAAAAGGGGTGAGCTCAAATGCCCAGTAAGGATAATAATATAGCAGAAACTTTCAAAAATAAGCATAAACATTTAAGGCAATGTATAACTAAAACAAAAGCCTTTTAAACTTGAATTTCAACATAGTATGGAAAAGGTAAAATGAAATAATGCCATTTACTTATTCACATGGATATTCTACTAATCGAATAATCACATGCAATATCAATAACCACTTTCATAATTATGGAATGCATAATGTCATACTATCATAACCACATAGCCAAGGCCTCGTGCCAAGACTACAAATAAGATTTTGTCAAGGCCTTATGCCAAGACACTAGTTTGTCTCATGAGACCTACCGATGCATCGAGGAGCTATATCGGGCTCCACCCGTCACATATTAAGTCCAATTCATTCCCATATGAAAAGGTTTAAACATAACATAAACATTCGTATTAAAACTGGCATACGAAATGTCAATACATTCACCATAAACTATGAATGTTATAAAAATAGCACATCCACAGTCAAACATATCACAAAACCTTCAATACAATATAGATGTTTTGTATCATAATAAATCAACTTCAAATAAGGGTAAAATCCATCGAAGGATGTTGACATAGATGAAATCAAAACTCTTTTAGAGAAATATCTCTTTCTATTTTGAAATCATTTAAGAGTCATATATTTATGAAATAGAACATTTTATTTGAAAATATTCTTATAATCTTGCAAGGGAAGCTTCGACGATTTTATAACGGCGGAAAATAACCGCACCCGCCGTATAAGTTAAAAAAACATTCTTACCTTAATTCTGTCGAAAAGGTTAAAAAGAACCTTGTCTGGAAAACGACGGAAAGATTCCTTTATAAACCACTTATAAAAAGTCAAACAAGGGTATAAATGACTTTCACCCATATTCTTGAAAATAATAAAAATGTTTCGAAATACATTTTTAAGAAACATGGATGTGGATGATAAAGAAATCCCAGTAGATTATTACGTATAAACAACCTCGGATAATGAAGAGATTGTGAAATAAACCCTTACCTTGTACTTTTCCTTGGTTGGGGTAGGTTAACCTCCTGTATAATAGTGAAATAATTTTTATTAAATTATACAAGAATCATATACATTCATATTATATCATATATGATCTTTTAACATTGCTTTGTTAATAATATATTAGTATTATCGTTCTTTCGGGTGTTAACTTACTCGTTTTATTTTATATGTTTTGTTACGTAAGACATGTTTGTAATGGATAGGTTGTATCTTATTCATATCCAAAATGATATCAAGCCCTTAAACATTATTTTTAAATCATCAAATGATAATTATACTTGAATAGATACGATGGAGAATGAATCTCATCGTGTTCGTGGAGATGGTAGTCCGTACGTACGCACGAGTGACAATATCATTCTTTTGATATTAAAATAATATATAAATGGATGGTATATCATATATATATAGAATCATTAAAATGTTATCTTTATTATTTACATGAGTTAAACATCATTATTATACCCATCCAAATAATAATATATTGAATAACAATTACACCACGACGTGGAGACGGTAAGCCGTACGTACGCACGTATGTTGACATGTTATTCAATGGGTGGATAGAATACTGAATATGGTTGTACCATATTTATAATAACATCACAGTATATATAAGATACTGGAGTTATTATTTTATAATGGTAATAACAATGAATGAAGAAGTGGAATAATAAAGGAACTTGAAAAGGGGTGGTGAAAACATTACCTCTTCTTCATGTTATTCCTTTTGATTTGATCAAAAGGGCTCCATAGGTTGGATTTATGATCAATATAATGCCTATAGGTTGTATTGAGGGAAGTTGGTAGAGTATTTGGTCAGAGTTTGGCCGAAACAAAAGGCTTTGAAGGTGTGAAGAAATGAGAAGGAGGAGTGCACTTTTATAATAGGGGTGAGGGGCACCTTTGGAAAAGCTAGAAATATTAATTTATAATAAATTCATATTCATTTTATAATGGCTCCAAAGTTTATTATTCAAAGTTAAAGGTGGGTATAGGTCTAAAACCATTCAACCAATAGAATGTAGACAGGTTTGGGTTACTATATTGACCTTATCATTTAGTTTTAACTCTTAGTTAATTAGTTTGACATTTACCATGTCACTTTGTATTTTTATATTATATAGTTAATAAACATACTATATACATCCAAGAGACCCCCAAGTGGTACATTAATTATATAACTATCAAGATATAAGTCTCTTGGCCGAACCTTAGATTTTTAGGAATTTAATATCAATTAATAATATAATATTTGTTTTAAAAAACTCTTTTATGTCAATTTTGACTCTATTCAATAGTTGATTTTTGTGAAACTCATAAAAGAATTATTACTTCAAAAAAAATTCAATTAAATCTATAAAAATATGTTATATTATCCTATAAAATTAGTTTAATTCATTAAAAGTCTCAAATTATATTTATTTTGGTATTTATAATATCAATTATTTTAATTTTTCACTATTATGGTAATTACTACATCATCATTGTGTCATAAATAAATTAACTTATTTAATGTCTAAAAATTATAAATAAATTATCATTATGTTGGAAATCTTTTTATCTTTCTAATTAATAATTATAGTCGAAAATCCAACATATATAACTCTATGTAAATATTGTTTTTCTAAAAGATATATGCTTATGTCATTTTTTTACTTATTTTAACTTAATTAAAATTAAGTGTCCCTATCACCAACAAGTGGCTCCATGGGGTCCCAAAATCGACCCAAATATTCCTATGGTCGAAAATGTATCAAAAAATAATTCTAGGACACGTTTTAGGGTAATTTATTATTATTATAATATTATTTTTTAACCATTATTTAAGGGATTTACCCTTTACCATGGTAAATAAAATATTTACCGAAGTAATTATTCAAAATGTCTAAAAATAAAAATTACCTATTTACAGAATTTGAACATCCTGATTCCATATATGGAATCCATTTTTCCAAATTCAAAACACATAAGTGGCAGAAATTAATTTAAAATTAATTCCCGTTGTTAAAACAAAAAGCGTGTTTTTAAGAGATAATAACTATCAAAAGATTGACACTTGTTTATGTCCGGTTTAATTGTAAAATTATGTCCAATGACCAACATTATATTAAATGGTAAAAATATATTCTAAATATACTTTATAACCACTCAAATTCATAATTTATCACTATTAATTATTTTGGTTAAAAAAATTGTTTTTAATTAAAATTTAATAATTTTCACTATTCATCAAAATATTAAATTTATCCGAAAAGTACCAAAATTTCACCATAGGCTAAATTCAATATTCTGAATCCAAAAATGAAGTAAATATTAAAATATAAAATATATATAATTTCAAAAAGTAGGTATTACTATTCATAACAGCTAGTTTGATTATTTACGGTGTGTTAGAACTCGATGTTGCGTACAACACACGCTATCACATTATTCAAAGAGAAGCGTACCGTAGAAGCTTTGGGTGTTACATTCTCCCCTCCTTCAAATAATTTCATCCTCAAAATTCCTAGAATACTACCGCATGAAAAGACTCGGGTGGTTCTTCATCATAAGTTCCTCGGGTTCCCACGTTGCCTCTTCCATCTTATGGTTTCTCCACAAAACTTTTACCAGACGCGTCGTCCGGTTTCTCAGTACTTGTTCTCTCGTATCAAGAATCCTGACGGGCTCTTCGCAATAAGACAGATCGGGTTCCTGTTCTAATTCTTCATAGGTGAGTATATGTGTTGGGTCAGGCATGTATTTCCTTAACAGAGATACGTGGAACACATCGTGAACTTTGGAGAGACATGGCGGCATTGCCAATCGGTAAGCTACATCCCCAATTCGTTCTATAATTTCGAAAGGTCCGATGTACCAGGGACTCAATTTACCTTTCTAACCAAAACGTATGACTCCCTTCCATGGAGATACCTTCAGGAAAACATGATCACTGACTTGAAATTCCAAATCCTTCCTTCGATTATCGGCATAGCTCTTCTGCCTACTTTGAGTTGCTTTGATGTGATTTTGGATTACCTTCACCTTTTCCATCGTTTCCTCCACTAGTTCTAGACCTACATGTTTTCTTTCACCAACGTCATCACAACAGGTTGGTGTGCGACATCTCTTTCCGTATAACGCTTCATATGGTGCCATCTGAATACTCGAATGGAAGCTATTGTTATAAGAAAATTCTACCAGAGGTAAATACTGATCCCACATACCCTGAATGTCAAGTGAGAAGGATCTCAACATGTCTTCTAAGGTTTCAATAGTCTATTCTGATTGCCCGTCTGTCTGAGGGTGGTAGGCAGTGCTCAAATGAAGTTCAGTATCCAGGGATTTCTGAAGACTCTTCCAGAATCTTAAAGTAAAACGGGGATCACGATCAAAAACAATCGATAGGGGTACTCCATGAAGTCTCACAACTTCATTAATATATAGTCTTTCTAGATGTTCCAGTGGTAGATCTTCTCTTATAGCAAGAAAATGTGCTGACTTGGTAAAAAGATCAACAATAACCCATATTGCATCATTCCTTCTAGGAGTCTTTGGTAGCCCCATGACAAAGTCCATCGTAATATTGTCCCATTTCTACTCCGGTATGGGAAGAGGTTGCATGACTCCTCCAGGGTGTTGCCTTCCAGCTTTCACTTGTTGACAAACCATACATATTAACACAAAATCAGCAATCTCCCTCTTCATATTTTCCCACCAAAATGTTCCTTCAAATATCTATACATTTTGGAGCTCCTAGGGTGTGTAGAGAAATTGAAACTATGAGTATCATCTAGAAATTCCCTTTTCAGATCAGGTATATCGGGAACACAAAGTCTCCTCCCGAATTTCAAAATTCCATCTTCATACACAAATTCTCTTAGTCTCCCATCATTTACAGCAATAATCTTCTTTTGAAATTCTTCATCATCGGTCTGAGAACTCTTAATCCTTTCTAGTAAAGATGGTTTGGAAACCATTTGAAAAATCATTGATGTTTATCCTTCCCTAGTTATTCCCATTTCCATCTTCACTAGATCTATGAAAATTGGATCCCTTTCAATTCTCATATTGTTCAAAACTCCATGATCGTTTCTTATCAAAGAATCTTCCACCTTGTTTTCCTTCCCCGGGTGGTAGTGTATTGTGCAATCATAATACTTGAGTAATTCAAGCCATCTCCTTTGCCTCATGTTGAGTTCTTTTTGTGAGAAAATATACTTCAAACTCTTGTGATCAGTATAAATCTCAAATTTTTCACCATAGAGGTAGTGCCTCCATATCTTCAAAGCAAATATCACAGCTGCTAACTCGAGATCATGAGTAGGATAGTTTTGTTCATGAATTTTCAACTATCGTGATGCATAGGCAATAATCCTATCACTCTGCATAAGGACACAACCAAGTCCTTTCTTCGTTCCATCGCTATAAATAATGAACAAATCATTCCTCGATGGTAGAGTCAATATAGGAGAATTTACTAATCTTCTCTTCAGTTCTTCGAAACATTCTTCACACTCTTTTGTCCAAAAAAATTTAACCCCTTTACGTGTGAGCTTCGTTAATGGGTTAGCCAATCGGGCAAAATTTTGGACGAAATGTCGATAATAACCTGCCAAACCAATAAAACTACGTACCTCAGTTATACTCGTAGGTGTTGGACATTCTTGGATTTCCTTGGTCTTAGAAGGATCAACAGAGATTACATATTTAGAGACAATATGGCCAAGAAACGAAATCTCATGAATCCAGAATTCACATTTGCTAAACTTCCCATATAATTCATGCCTTCTCAAAGTCTTCAAGATAATGCGCAAGTGATTTTCATGATCTTTGTATCTTTTGGAGTATACCAAGATATCATCAATAAATACCACCACAAATTCATCGAGATACTCCTTGAAAACTCTATTCATCAGATCCATGAATATAGAGGGTGTATTAGTCAATCCAAAAGGCATTACAGTAAACTCGTAATGCCCCTACCTGGTTTGAAATGCTTTCTTCGGAATGTATTCCTTCTTCACAAAAAACTGATGGTATCCAGATCGAAGGTCAATCTTTGAAAAGTATTGAGATCCATGTAGTTGGTCAAATAAATCATCAATGTGTGGTAGGGGATACTTGTTCTTTATTGTTATAGCATTGATCTCCCTGTAGTTGATACATAACCTCATAGATCCGTCTTTCTTTTTAACAAAAAGAATAGGGGCTCCCCATGGAGAAACACTAGGGTGAATAAATCCCTTATTACTCAATTCCTCTAGTTGTTTCTTTAGTTAAACTAATTCTACAGTGGCCATTCTATAAGGGGTCTTTGATATAGGCCTTGATCTAGGAATTAAATCAATGGAAAACTCAACTTCTCGTTCTGGAGGATGTCCAGGTAAATCTTCTGAAAATACATCTACAAATTCTTTCACAACTGGTACATCCTCTATTTGAACATTCCATTCCTCACCCACAGTTATTTCATTCTCTTCCTCCCCAATAATTGAATTTTGTTGAGCTACTGGGGGTGGATCTAAATAAGAATTAGGTGGTGGCGATTCTGCTCTAAAGATAAGGTGTTCCTTATCATCATCATCACAAATCGTATCCTCTTTCTTCTTACAATAAATCTTCGCATCATAGTCCGAAAGCCAGTCTATACCGATGATTATATCAAACTAAATCATAGGTATGACGACGAGATCAGTAGATAAAGAACATGTATGTGCTCAAATGGGGACTGATTCACAAAACTTTGTTGCAATGATACTTCCCTTAGGAGTTTTAACTGACAACTCCCTTGTTAAATCAAATTCGAAATATCTAATTTTCTTAGAAAGCTGTGAAGATATGAAACAATGTGATGATCCCGAATCAAATAATGCATTTTCTAAACTTGAGGAAACCATTAAATTACCTGCCACCACGTCTTTCAGAGCTTCTACCTCAGCAGTGGTGATAGCATAATCTTGGACTTGATCCCTTGGCCTTTTTTGAGCTAAGTTCTCCTGACGCTTAGGACATTCATTTTCATAATGCCCCATCTCCCTGCAATTGTAGCACTGAACATTGGTAGCTTCCTTTTTCCCCTTGTAATCACGAGCTTGGTGGCCTTTTTCACCACACTTATAACAGACTCTCTTTCCCTTCAAGCAAGTACCAGGGTGTTTCTTCCCACATTTACCACAGGATGGATATTCAACCTTTCCCTTCTTCCCCTTATTTCCATTCCCAGATTAATCAGCAGGTCTCTTATTCTCTTGCTTTGCTTCAAAGTCATAATACTTAGAGAATTCCTTTTCAGTCTTGATAGCACATGAGACAATGTCTTCGTACGACGAGAAGGATTGTGAGACTAATGCTCAACGGAGAAATGGTTTTAACCCATCAAAGAAATGATCAATCTTACTTCTTGGGTTACGTATATAATCTCCAACATACCTTTCTAACCTTGTAAAGTTATCCTCATACTTTGCGACATTCTCATCCTCCTTTTGTCTCAGACTCAGAAACTGCCTTTCCATATCTGTTCAGTGGTCGTGAGGAAAGTATTTTTCTAAAAACAGATATTTGAACTCCCTCCATTCCATATTTGATACTTCATCATCGTCCTTTGTATTTTGAATCAATTACCACCATTGATCAGCATCTCTAGTGAGGCAGTAAACTGCCATGATAACTTTTTCCCTTTCACTACTCCCCAAAGCCTGAAATATTTTCTCTAGGGAAAATATCCATTGCTCAGCTACTAAGCGATTTGTACTCCCATTGAACGTTGGTGGTTGTTGCCTCATGAATCGATCTAACATTGATCCTCCACGTTGCAGATCAGGGTGCTCCATACGAGTAAGGTTATTATTCATAACCTGAGTGAGTTGTCCCAGTATGGTGATTAGCTGAATGGCACCAGTTGCATCACCAGCTCCACTATAATTATCTTGAGCAGGAGGGAAATACCTACATGGAGTGCGTGCATTGATACGGTTTCCATTTCATCCACTAGGTGCCATTTCTAAACAATGGCATAAACTAGATCAGTTTATGAATCAAAATACATAATACCATACTTATAAAACATTTAACATAAATTGAACTATTTATGGATATAATCCATAATCATAAGAATGTTTTCCTTGAGAAAGTATATACTCATAAACCCTTCATAATGATTTGTAAATAAAATGAGAGTTATCCTAAGCATATCCCCTGGGAGTGTCATAACCAAGAGTGCAGCAGGGCCCATTGTCATGCACCAGTTCCCGTTTGAGTCTAGCTCAAAGTGGTGTTTTAGGGTTTTACCCCTAGGTACATCTGTGCCAGAGCCGCCTCTACCTGCTTGTATCCAGACAGGGATGTATTGCTCAGAAAAATCACAAAATCTCTACAATACCAATATTTTATGATGTTCTTTTATACTAATCCTCAAAGTTCATCTTAGGTCCATGTGCTCTAATCAAAGTTTATCTAACTCTAGCTTCCAAGGCTTGTACTAAACTTTCTCTGATACCAACTGTAATGCCCCGACCCCAGTTACCTAGAGTCAGTGAATTATTACATAACATTGGCATGATCACAAGAAAGATCAAATCTCGAAAGACCGATTGGTTTAGTAGCCTTGGAAACACTAGATATATTCATAATGTTTTACATTACATAATAAAGTGAAAAACTACTACAACAACATAGTCTCCATATTCCACACTCATATCCCCACATTAAATCCCTACAGGTCATTCATAACTTACTTCTTCACATCCTGGGAAAAATAAAACATAGAAAAGGGGTGAGCTCAAATGCCCAGTAAGGATAACAATATAGCGAAAACTTTCAAAAATAAGCATAAACATTTAAGGAAATGTATAACTAAAACAAAATCCTTTTAAAATTGAACTTCAACATAGTATGGAAAAAGTAAAATGAAATAATTCCATTTACTTATTCACATGGATATTCTACTAATCGAATAATCACATGCAATATCAATAACCACTTTCATAATGATGGAATGCATAATTCCAGACTATCATAACCACATAGCCAAGGCCACGTGCCAAGACTACAAATAATATTTTGTCAAGGCCTTATGCCAAAACACTAGTTTGTATCATGAGACCTACCGATGCATCGAGGAGCTATAGCGGGCTCCACCCGTCACATATTAAGTCCAACGCATTCCCATATGAAAAGGTTTAAACATAACATAAACATTCGTATTAAAACTAGCATACGAAATGTCAATACTTTCACCATAAACTATGAATGTTATAAAAATAGCACATCCACAGTCAAACATATCACAAAACCTTCAATACAATATAGAAGTTTTGTATCATAATAAATCAACTTCAAATAAGTGTAAAATCCATCAAAGGATGTTGACATAGATGAAATCAAAACTCTTTTAGAGAAATATCTCTTTCTATTTTGAAATCATTTAAGAGTAATATATTTATGAAATAAAATATTTTCTTTGAAAATATTCTTTTATGCTTTCAAGGGAAGCTTCGACGATTTTATAACGGCGGAAAATAACCGCACCCGCCATATAAGTTAAAAAAACATTCTTACCTTAATTCTGTTGAAAAGGTTAAAAAGCACCTTGTTTGGAAAACGACGGAAAGATTCCTTTATAAACCAATTATAAAAAGTCAAAAAGGGTATAAATTAATTTAACCCATATTCGTGAAAATATTAAAAAAAATTGAAATACATTTTTAAGAAACATGGATGTGGATGATAAAGAAATCCCAGTAGATTATTACGTATAAACAACTCGGATAATGAAGAGATTGTGAAATAAACCCTTACCTTGAACTTTTTATTGGTTGGGGTAGGTTAACCTCCTGTATAATACTGAAATAATTGTTATTAAATTATAAAAGAATCATATAAATTCATATGATATCATATATGATCTTTTAACATTGCTTTGTTAATAATATCTTAGTATTATCATTGTTTCAGGTGTTAACTTACTCGTTTTCTTTTATATGTTTTGTTACACAAGCCATGTTTGTAATGGATAGGTTGTATATTATTCATATCCAGAATGATATCAAGTCCTAAAAAATTATTTTTAAATCATAAAATGATAATTATACTTTAATGGATACGATGGAGAATGAATCGCATCGCGTTCGTGGAGACGGTAGTCTGTACGTACGCACGAGCGACAATATCATTTTTTTCATATTAAAATAATATATAAATGGATGGTATATCATATATAAATAATCATTAAAATGTTATATTTTTTATTTACTTAATTTAAACATCATTATTATACCCATCCAAATAATAATATATTGAATAACAATTACACCACGACGTGGAGACGGTAAGCCGTACGTACGCACGTATGGTGACATGTTATTCAAAGGTTGGATATAATGTTGAATATGGTTGTACCATATTTATAATAACAGCACATTATATATAAGATACTGGAGTTATTATTTTATAATGGTAATAACAATGAATGAAGAAGTGGAAGAAGAAAGGAACTTGAAAAGGGGTGGTGAAAACATTACCTCTTCTTCGGGTTCTTCCTTTTGATTTGATCAAAAGGGCTCCTTAGGTTGGATTTTAGATCAAAATAATTCCTCTAGGTTGTATTTATGGAAGTTGGGAGAGTATTTGGTTAGATTTTGGCCGAACCAAAAGGCTTTGAAGGTGTAAAGAAATGATAAGGAGGAGTTCCCTTTTATAAGAGGGGTGAGGGGCACCTTTGGAAAAGCTAGAAATATTAATTTATAATAAATTCATATTCGGTTTCTAATGGATCCAAAGTTTATTATTCAAAGGTTAAGGTAGGGATAGGTCGCAAACCATTCAACCAATAGAATTTATACAGGTTTGGGTTACTATATTAACCTTATATTTTAGTTTTAACTCTTAGTTAATTAGTTTGACATTTACCATGTCACTTTGTATTTTTATATTATATAGTTAATAAACTTACTATATACATCCAGGAGACCCCAAAGTGGTACATTAATGATATAAATATCATTATATAAGTCTCTTGGCAGAATCTTAGATTTTTAGGAATTTAATATCAATTAACAATATAATATTTGTTTTAAAAAACTCTTTTATGTCATTTTTGACTCTATTCAATAGTTGATTTTTGTGAAACTCATAAAAGAATTATTACTTCAAAAAAATTCAATTAAATAAATAAAAATATGTTATATTATCCTATAAAATTAGTTTAATTCATTAAAAGTCTCGAATTATATTTATTTTCGTATTTATAATATCAATTATTGTACTTTTTCACTATTATGGTAATTACTGCATCATCATTGTGTCATTAATAATTAACTTATTTAATGTCTAAAAATTATAAATAAATTATCATTATGTAGGAAATATTTTTATCTTTCTAATGAATAATTATAGTTGAAAATCCAACATATATAACTCCATGTAAAAAAAATTTTTCTAAAAGATATATGCTTATGTCATTTTTGTACTTATTTTAACTTAATTAAAATTAAGTGTCCCTATCACCTACAAGTGGCTCCATGGGGTCCCAAAATCGACCCAAAGATGCCTATGGTCAAAAATGTATCAACCAATAATTCTAGGACACATTTTAGGGTAATTTATTATTATTATTATATTATGTTTTAACCATTATTTACCGGATTTACCCTTTACCATGGTAAATAAAATATTTACCGAAGTAATTATTCAAAATGTCTAAAAATAAAAGTTACCTATTTACAGAATTTGAACATCCTGATTCCAAATATGGAATCCTTTTTTCCAAATTCAAAACACATAAGTGGCAGAAATTAATTTAAAATTAATCCCCGTTGTTAAAACAAAAAGCGTGTTTTTAAGAGATAATAACTATCAAAAGATTGACACTTGTTTATGTCCGGTTTAATTGTAAAATTATGTCCAATGACCAACATTGTATTAAATGGTAGAAATATATTCTAAATATACTTTAAAACCACTCAAATTCATAATTTATCACTATTAATTATTTTGACTAAAAAAGTTTTTTTAATTAAAATTTAGTAATTTTCACTATTCATCAAAATATTAAAGTTATCCGAAAAGTACCAAAATTTCACCTTAGGCTAAATTCGATATTCTGAATCCAAAAATGAAGTCCATTTTGAAATATAAAATATATATAATTTCAAAAGGTAGGTATTAATATTTATAACGGCTAGTTTGATTAATTACAGTGTGTTACAACTCGGTATTGCGTACAACACACGTTATCACAATATTCAAAGAGAAGCGTACCGTAGAAGCTTGGGGTGTTACATTAAATTAATAAATGAAACTTATATTTTTTTTAATTTGGTAAAATAGACTTCATTTTTTAATTCTGAATATCATAATTATCCTAGGGTGAATTTTTGGTAATTTTCTGAAAACTTTCAATTTTCGATGAATAGTGAAAAACACTAATTTATAGTTTAAAACCGAATTTTTATTTAAATAATTATTTATTTTATTTAAATTTATTTTAGGTAAAAATATATACATAATACCTATATAAGTCCAATTTAATTCATTGGAATCAGTTTATAATAATTTTAGATATATAAAAATTTTATAGTACTTTTTTACGTCTTTTATCCACCTCCTATGAGCATTTGCAAATTTACATAAAACATAATTTTACTGCTTAAATGAGTTGAATTTTAAAAATCCAGGAGACACGGTTGATATCATTATATAAAATGTGGTTCAATAAGATGAAAATAATTTTTGGTGAATAGTAACTTTTTACTTTTATTTACCACGGTTAAAAGAAAATAGGGTAATTAAGGATAAAATGATATTATTATTACCCTAACACATGTCCTAATTCTATTGGATAAGTATAATTTGACCAAAAACAACCTTATAAATAAACTTTGTACCTCTTTGATCCACTTGGATTAGATTAGGACATTTATTATTATTTAATTCAATGAAGGGTTAAAAGAGTTAAAATCAAAGTTTAATAACTAAACCATTTTTAATATAGGGTTACACAAAAGTTAAATTCGACTATAAATATTCATTCTAAATATAAAAATATTTCCTACATAATGGTATTTTATTTATATTTTTTAGACAATAAATAATTTAATTTATTTATGACACAATGATCATGTAGTAATTACCTAATTAATGAAAGATTAAAATAATTGACATTATAAATATCCAAATAAATGAAATTTGAGGCTTTTTATGAATTAAAATAAATTTTATAGGTTAATATGACATATTAGGGTTGGTTATCTGAATTTTTTTCGAAGTAGTAATGCTGTTATGAATTTAGCAAAAACAAAATACCAAATAGTGTCAAAATTGACAAAAAAAAGAGTTTTTGAAACAAATATTATAATATGAATTAATATTCTATTCCTAAAAATCTAAGGTTCAGAAAAAAGACTTATATAATGGTATTTGTATCATTAATGAACCACTTGGGGTTGTCTTGGAAGTGTATAGTATGTTTATTAACCATATAATATAAAAATACAAAGAGACATGGTAAATGTCAAACTATTTAACTAAGAGTTAAATCTAAAATATAAAATTAATATAGTGATCCAAACCTGTCTAAAACCTATTGGTTGAGTGTTTTTAGAAACATCCCCACCTTTTCCCTTAAATAATCTATTTTCGAGCCTTTTGAAACTACAAATTATTTTATTATAAAATAATATTTCTAGCTTTTCCTAAGGTGCCCCTCACCCCTCTTATAAAATGGCACTCCCCCTTCTCTCTAATTTACACCTTCAAAGACATTTGGCTCAGCCAAACCCTACCCAAATACCCTCTCAACTGTCCTCCCTTCATTTTATTGGCCTTCCTTTAGTCATAAATCCAACCTATGGATCCCTTTTGATCAAATCAAAATAAAGAACCCGAAGAAGAGGTAAATATCTCACCACCTCTTTCAAGTTCCTTTCTTCTTCCACTTCCTTTTTCTTTGTTGTTTCCATTATTAAATAATAAATTAAGTATATTATATATATTTTTATGTTATTTTAAATATTTTACAACCAAATTCATTATTATATCCATCCTTTTAATGACATGTCACCATGTGTGCTTACGTACGGCCTATTGTCTCCAGGTCGTGGTGTAATTGGTATTCAATACATTATTGTTTGGATGGGTATAATAATGAAGTGTAATTGATTTAAATAATAAATATAACATGATAATGATTCTTTATATATGATATACCATCCAGTGATAAATTATTTTAATATCAAAAGAATGATATTGACACTGGTGCGTACGTACGGATTACCGTCTCCACGAACGCGATTAGATTCATTCCCCATCGTATCCATTCAAGACTAATTTTCATTAGATGATTAAAAATATTTTATAAAGACTTAATATCATTCTGAATATGAATAAGATACATCCTATTCATAACAAACATTACTTACGTAACAAAGCATACAAAGGAAAACGAATCAGTTATCACCCGAAATGACGATAATACTAAGATATTATTAACAAAGCAATATTAAAAGATCATAAATCATATCATATTAATGTATATGATTATTTTATAATTTAATAACAATTATTTCACCATTATAAAGGAGGTTAACCTACCCTCTACCAAGAAAAAGTACAAGTTAAGGGTTAATTTCACAATCACTTTATTAGCCGAGGTTGTTTTTATGTGAGTATCTTCAGGGAAATATTTATTATCCATGTCCATGTTTCATAAAAGAGTTTTCAAATGGATTATTTTTAAGGAAATTTTTACTAGAACATCATTTTAAATGTTTGAAATATTTATTCTTCTAAATCATTCTCATTAATGTCCATTTTTTCAAAATGGTTTTTAAGGATTTATTTATATGGACATGAATGTTTTTAAAATGTTAATTCCTTTGAAAAGTTTCAAAGTGGTATTGGACACTTTGATTCCAAAATGTCTTTAATTGTCTTCCTTTCTAAATTGTGTGACTTTTAAATGTTTTCATGAAAAAGGAATATTTCTCTCAAAGAGTTTTACAAATAATTTTCATCTATGTCAAGATACTTTAATGGATTTTAATCTTGTTTGAAATTGATTTATTATGACACAAATATTCCATATTTTATTGAAGGTTTTGTGATATGTTGGACTATGGGTGTGTTATTTTCATACCATTCACGTTTTATGGTTAATGTATTGACATTTCGTATGCTAGTTCCAGTATGAATGTTAATGTTACGTTTCAACCTTTTGATATGAGGAATTTATTGGACATAGTAAGTGATAGGTGGAGCCCGCTATAGCTCCTTGAGGCATCGGTAGGTCTCATGAGGCAACTAGACGTGGAATTGGCTGAGGCCTTTCCAAATTTGATATATGGTTTTTGTCGAGGCCTTAATCATTTTTAGACGTCTTGTCTAAGGCTTTGACAAAATGTTTCAGAATGTCCGTAATTATACCTTCCCTCATTATGAAAATAATATTGATGGTTCATGTGGTCATTATACAAGTAGAATACTCATGATTATGTTTTATTGTGGAAGTATTTAGCCAGATCATATTCCTCCCATAAAAGTATTCATGTTTATTATTGGTTAAGGCATGTGGTTTCAAATATTCACCATGATTAATATTTATGTTATCTTTTGCTGTATTGCTTACCCTTACTGAGCATTTGAGCTCACCCCTTTATTATGTTTCATTTTCCCAAGATATGAAGAAGTTAGTTATGAGTGACTTGCCGGCATAATCTAGGAGTCTTGGATGTTTCTAATGGAATAAATTTGTGTTGTATTTCTTTTAAAGTTGAAAAGTTGAACTTATGTATGAATCTTGTTTCCAAGACTGCTAAACTGATCGGTCTTTTAGGACATGATTCCTTGTAATCATGACAATGTATTAAAATAATGCACCGAATCTGGGCTTCTAGGGTCAGAGCGTTATAATCTCTATATAATGTTAAGTGACCATGCACATCCCCATTGCCAAGCCCAAGCCATGGATCTTCAAAACATAATAAAAAATGACAACACGATGTTGCGAAATCCGTAGTGCTAAGTGGAAACTCTTCTACTAATTGTTTTTCCATTAATTAAGTTATTAATTTAAAAATTATTTAGAAATTATAATAAAAGGTATTTGGGGATACATATTAATTAATAAAAAAAATTATTTATATTTAAAATGTTTGTAGTTAATTAATAAATGTTTATGAAACATTTATTATTAAATGTTCCTTAAATTATGAAATGTTAATATTTGAAAAACATTATTTATATAGAATCTATTATAGATTATAGATAAAATTATTTATTCTATGATCATCAAAATGGTAATTTTTAAAATGTTTATAAATTACATAAATGATGTCATAATATAAACTTTTTTATATTTTATATTTAGAATTGTTCATAATTGTTTTTTATTATTCAAAATTAATAATGCTTAAAATTCCATAAAATGAATAATATAATTGACTTCATATTGAATATGAATATAAAGTAGTAATATTCATAATTATGGAATATCCATAATGAAAATATAAAATTATAAAAGTATTTATAATTAGATTTTATTTATAAACTAGGACACACCCGTGCGTACGCACGACATATTGAATTAATGGTTTTTATTTAATAATAGAATGATATTTTTAAAAGTTACTTAGATAAGGTAATGTTGAATATTTTTTAATAACAAAGTATTTGTGCATAAAAATGGAATATGAGTGGATAAAATATGGACACAACATTAAAATACATAAAAATTAATTGACATATAAAAAAGAATTTCTAATTTTGGAAGGATATTGCGAATCAATTTCAACTACATTCAAGTAATGTGTGTCGGCCATAGTTGATCAGAAACCGTGCTCCGCTTCACTACATACCTTCATAGGCTACAGGCAACCAGCAATGAAAACACATTCCATCGAAAAATTAATGTGTGTACTGTGATTTGAATTAAAAGATAAATAAAAAATATGAGTGGTTGTAATAATAAAAAAAGTGAAGTGGGTAGATTGTTAATTTGAATACATAACGACACAACCCAATAATTAATTGCAACAAAATTTACGATGTTTATGTTTGTAGAAGTTTTTCAACTAAATTAATTTGTACAGTCTTCTAGGAACAAAGTGTTGTTACAATAATTCTTCATCTTTAGAATCGTCCAAAAAAACAATATGCATGTGCAATAAAAATTATATAGATTAATAAATAGTAATGAATGTTTAAATCGAAAAATCCAATCTACCACTGAAACAAAACGTTGTACTACTCATTAAATTTACTGTTTTGGAAGTTCACAGTATACCGAACATAAAATTGCAATAACTTGTCACCTATTTCATCACTTCACAATATAACAAACCATTACCATTCAAACATGGTGTTGCAATAAAATTTACTATTCTGGTATTGTAAAGTATACTGAACATAGCATTGCAATAATTTGTGACCTATTTCATCATTGAACTTTATAACAAATAGTTACCATTCAAACATGATGTTTCAATAAAATGGACTAATATGGGATTTTATAGTATACAAAAGTAGAAAATGTAAAAATTAGAGTTAGAAAAAAGAAAATGTTAAATTAAAAATTATTTGACAAAAAAATCATGCATGTTCCATAGATATATGTACAACACCTTAATAATGTAATTAAAAACTAATATGAATAAATAAATACATTGGATCGTAGATATTAATTTGTATATGGGGCATACAACAAAATATGTATATAAATCATATCCAAAAAAATAAGGAATAGAAAATATGAACTTTCTCCAAGAGAGTACTCGATCCAGTGCTCTACAAATTGAATCATAAGTCATATTTAAGACATTTAAAAGAGACTATTAACTGAAACACAATAAAATGACATTCTACTTGAAAATATGCCTTTTCTATTTTCTTCTGTGATGTTGTATTTTTCCCAAACCATGTGTTACTCCACCCTATCACCATGTTTGTAGGATCAAAACTTGCATTAATATTGAATATATTGAATATATTGAATATATTGAAATCATAAATTAGTGGTACATCATTTTTTAATAGACGTGGATTTTATATACAGGTAGTTAAAATAATATAAAACATAAAGGATAATCACATTTTACCTTTGCAATGAATCTTCAAATTCAAGATCCTATGACACATTCAACAATACCTATACATAAAAAACGAAAACATTGAAATATAATGTGTAAAATTTATAATAAATACCAATGCAATCTGAGAAAAAAAATTATGCAAGACATATGATATTTTTTCAATTGTTAGAAGGGTGCATACCTCTAGAAAGTATTCCATGTTCCATTATTTATTTAGAAGGATTTTCAAATGATAAAAAGAGAAATAATAACTTGGAAGTGAGAAAGGATTGTACAGAACATCTAGTACTCTCTCCTCATGGATCGGAGGGAAATATTGGTGGTTCTTCTTCGAATACAAAAGAGTATGATTTAAGGGTTTTTTGGAATGATAGGTGAAGTAAAAAAAGTTAGATAAATGCATGGAATAAATTCAAGAATGGTAAAGGGTTTTTATTTTATAAATTTTAGAACCAATAGTTTAGCTTATAAAGAAATAAAAAGGTATAATGATACTCAATTAAGGTTAAAAAGATGAAATTTTCAACATCTCAATCGAATAATCAATTATTCGTTGTTAATTCTATAAGAAACAAGACCGCGAAATATGTGTGGAAGTCTATAATAAAGGTTGGCGCAGGAGTGAATGATGTTCATCTGATAAAGGATTTGAAGAAATAGAGCCGTAGTCATGGTTTTTATTTTATTGAGTAATAGTACCATGCATGTGTTGAATATTTGAGGAAAAAATACTCAAATCCACTATTCAAGCTTGGAAACAATTATAATACAATGATATGGGATGATACTATAAATTCACATTCTTCTATTGATTCTTAGGTTATGTCTTTGTATGTGGAAAAGATCCTTGGAATTTTATACTTGCAACCCAGCTGCAAATAACCTCATTCAGTCCTAACACAAAACACATTCAAATTCCTTCTATCCATAGAAATAACCATGTAAAATTAAATTTACTAAAAAAATATAGAATTATTTCAAAGAACAAATAGGGTCTTGAAAAAAAGTTGAAGTCTACATCCACCTAAAAACACCCAAACACCCTACATAACATGTATGTGAATGTGGGAAAACAACTATAGAGTTTGTGAAACATACCCTCAGGAAAGCAAAGATCCCAGGAAGCCTGTACCTGCTACCCAGCTATAAATAACATCATTCAGTCAAGACACCAAAACACATTCAAATCTCCAATCATACACGGGCTTAAAAAAATTCCATGGACATAGAGATTCACTGCCAAAAAACACCAAAAGGAAAAATAAATCAAGGTTGTTTAAAAATAATTACCTCCAATACTTTTTTATCTCCAAATATTGGTTGTCCTTCAATATCCTCATGCTTTTGGGAATTAACAAGATCAACTGAATTTTCAAAAATATTTCAAATGTCCAAAACAATCCATGCATTTTTTTCTCAAATGATAAACAAAATAAATTCAATTAAAGGAGATAAAGATGCATTTTTCTTGTAAGAAAGATTTGGTGGTGTTGTTACCTTATGGTATTGTTGATATCATTTTGAAACCAGTGAATCCTATGACATGAGAAACACTAAATCGACCGTATACATACAAAAAATATATATTAGATAAATTTTTTTGAATCCATATGAAAATAATTTAAGATCAATCATGAATGAAATTATGAAAGAAATAACCTCAAGTTTCACATTAAAAATTTTAATATATAGATTATGATTTGAGTTATACATTAACCTTTTAGGCCTCAAATGGAACAACACCATCAAGTTACATTTATCTAGATAAAGAACCATGTATAATGCAAGTCACTAAAAAATTGAAAAAAAGGATAAAAATGATTGTATTATTTCATGTTCAAACATGATCTTGAAAATAATATGTAGTCTACGACCACCTAAGAAATACCCAGAACACCCTACAAAACATGTATGTGAAAGTCAAAAAACAACTACAGAGTTAGTGAAACATACTTTTAGGAAAGAAAAGATCTTTGGAATCCCATACCTACAACCCAGCTGCAAATAGCGTCATTCAGTCATGACACTAAACACATTCAATGCTCCATTCATACATGATCCTCTAAAATTTAAATTAACACATAGTTACATGGCTAAAAAATACCAAAAGGAAAGTGAAATCAATGTTGTAAAATTCCATATTCACCTTCTGTAAAAGGTAAGATGGGTATTGAGATCCATTTCATATGTTTCCTAAAACCCAGCTATAACTAACATCATTTATTATGGGGCCTCTTGAAGAGTAGGAAGTGGAACAGAAACTACCACATTATGCATTAAAAAGTTAATTATTCCTCATACTCGATGCTCATATATGTTTCATTCCCAAACATCAAGGGCCTACAGTTGATTATAAGAGGTACAATCGTCTATTTTGCAGTAAGCATTATCCAGTTTAGAAGGTCAATCCCATTTATGACTTTCCCAACAAGAAATAGCCTATTAATATAATTTAAGCCTATAATATATTCATTGGTATAAAATTCCTCATTGATGTTTGGGTGTTCCTTGAATTGGAACATTGAAATTTTCCAGATTCCACCTGAACTTGGATATGTGCATCCTCCTTGTTAAGGATCTGGATAGAAAAGGTTCCATGAATATAAAAAATACTCACTCCACCAACAAAATTTAATTTAATATTAAGATTATCATCAATAGTAGATGTGGCATTATCTGTTGGTGGTGGAGCAACAACCAGCCTAGTTAGGATGGAAATTGGCTACACATCCTCAATGATGACCTCTCCCTCTACTTTAAGAGTCTCCAGAAATAGATTGGTCTTCTTGGATTTCCTGATTTTCATCCCATGCCATTTCATATGAGCAGTGGTAGATACAGATGGGTGACCTTTATGATTTCTAGAGAAATATTCAGTATTAGATCTTAATCCAAAGACACCAAAAACACATCCAATGCCACATTCAAAAAAAATCATAAAATGAAATAGATTCCTAGAATTATGAAATGTAATATAGAAAATAAAAATGATAATTTTTAAAATAAATCTAATAGATAATGTGTAATTGAAATAACAAATACCAAATTCACAAAAAAAACATGGACATTAGTTCAGAACTGAAACAAAAAAATAATCACAATGATATTTTCAGTTGAAAGAAAAACAATAATATAAAAATGTTTCCTTGAAAAGTAATAGGTTTCAAATATATATAACCATTAAAGAATTCTCAAATATATAATTTTTTTCAACAATATAACATAAATAGTTATCAATCAATTTCTTTACTTTTTTGTTGTTCCTTAATAACTTTCCTCCATTGTAACATTACATATATAGAGTTTGACGGCAAAGACATGTTTGTATTTTCTTACATTATATTTAATTGTCAAGGTGTGAAATGAAATGAAATTATGCACAGTGGAATGTAATGTGAATGTAATCATGAACATTGAAACAATAAAATATATGTATGGAATAAGATAAGGTTAGGTTACTAGTGTTACACCATATGATGTGGTGTAACGATGTTAATCTTGGTGTTCAAAGAATATGTATAAGCTATCTGACAATATTTCACAGTTTTTGGTTGATTAGGAGTAGTGAAAATATATTAACAACTTTCGTAGAATTCAAATGAGATAGTGAGTGTTAAATAGATGATTAATTTGGAAAAAAATCAAGAATAGTATATGTAAATGTTAAATTCAATAAACTAAGAAGACCTACTAGTGTCAATAAATTTGAACATACAGTGGAGCCTGGTGTAGAGGTCAGAGCACTCAAAATTTGCAGTGGAGCCTGCTCAGTAACTTGTAAGATTATTAATATACCTGCAACTCAATCATTCAATCCATAGATTGTAGTTTTATGAATTGTTTTTGGAAAAGTTTTCATAGTAGAAACCATTATATTTGTTAATATAAATTCACATAAATGAATAATCATTGGGAAATCAACATTGTATGAAACAATTGACAACATGGAGAATGCTTATAAAAAATTAATGACAATGATAAAATGACTTTCTCACCATTGGATGTATAAACAAAATATTGGAATGTTTATCAATGTAAAAATCATGGATTGAAATTGTAAATGTATTTGTGATAAAATTCAACTCATAATTTTATGAAAGAAGAATTAGGAATGAAATACTTGTGTTGATGAAAAATTATCATGAATCATTATGACCATTGCATTCAAAAACCGGAAATGCTAATAAAGAAACCTGAAATATATGTATGGAAAAAATAAGTTTATGTTACCAGTGTTACACAATATGATGCGGTGTAAAGATGTTAATCCTTGTATTCAATATAGATGTATAAGCTATCTAAAAGTAGTTCATTGTTTTTGGTTGTGTAAGAGATGTGGAAATATAGTATCAACTTTCCCAGAATTAATATGAGATAGTGAGTGTTAAATATATGATTAGTTTGGAAATAATTCAATAAAGTTACATGTAAAATTAAAATACTATAAACTGAGAAGACATACTGGTGTCAATAAATTTCAACGTACAGTGGAGTCTGGTTTAGAGGATGGAGAAATCAAAATTTTCAATGGGTATGAACAGAGCTGTTTAAGGAAAAGTCTAAAGAACTCAATTTGTACTAATATATCCTCTACTTTATAACTTGTAAGATTATCAACATACCTGCAACCCAGTCATTCAATCCATATATTACGGTTGTAAGCATTGTTTTTGGAAAATTTATCATAGTAGAAACCATTATAGTTTTTAATATACATTTTCATAAATGAATAAACATAGGAAATAAACGATGCAAGAAAAAATTTAGAACACGGTGAATGCTTATAAAAAATTGATGATAATATTAACATGACTTTCTCACTTTTCCAAGTCGAGTTGGTTCCACGCTTTGAATTAGATCCATAATTCAATTTAACTTGGTTCTTGCTTCAGACGAAGGAGCTATACCAGTTAGGGTTTCATGGAGGAGATTATGATCATCGATATCCGTGACCTGAAGGTAGATGTAGATTTTCAGTAAATGGTTATGGTTCTCGGTGGATGATGCGGGTTGATTAGAGATCAGGAGGGAAGAATTTAGTGGTCGAATCTGGTGAAAGATGACCGGACAGAAGCAATGAATGTAGAATAATCGAGGATTCCTTCTGTCGACGACTGATCGGGGGAGAGATTAAGCGGATTTTTGAGAATAATGTGGGATCAAATGGATGTATATTTTTCTTGTCATGGGAGGAAGAAGATGGACGAAGGTAACCTTAAGTGTGAAGTTGGATCGTGGTTGTCGTTTTTCAGAGTCAAAAAGCAAGAGGTAATGTCGGGGTGCGAGCGGATAGTATAGGGGTTAATGGTAATTGGATACGAGATATTGGTGACATGGTTTAATGTGGGGGTGACACATAAGAAGTAATACACCCAAGATTATTATATATAGTATATTTTTCATAAATAGTTATCTCATGTTTAAATACTTGAATTTTTCATTTATTTTAAGGTTATTACCTATTTTATTTATTGTTATAAACTATTTATATTATGAATCTTGTATACATTAGTTGAAATTTTAAACATTTTCTAGGAAATAGATCATTTCATTACTTTCTTGGTATGGAAATAATTAGTTTTTCTTTTACTATGACCTTAGTTTTTAATTGGATATAAGAAAAAAAATTGTTTTTGAATACAGTTTATTTATACTAGGGTTTATAGTTATTATGAGTTTAATTCTCTCTTGAGTAAATCATCCCCAAGTAGAGGGATTTGGAGTCAGACTACCTACCAGCTTAGAGGTTTTTGACTTGTCTTGAAAGGTGAATGATATTGGTTATCTATCATTCTAGGATTACTCTTATGGTTGTTTTCAATTTCATATAACTCTATAACTCTATATGAAATATTTTTGTACAATATGCATATGATAAATTTGAATATGTGTAAATATATTTGACTTCTATTTTCAGGTGAGTAACACAAAAATTTAGGTTGTATAAAAAGTTACACATTAATGTGGTTTGAATATATTTATTTCATAGAGATAATGGGATTTAAAACTAAATCACAAGATTCATGCATAAAAAAATATAATAACATGTTATTAGATGTTGATATAAAATTCCCCTAAAAATCAAAAGTGTTAGATTCCTTCCAAAGTATTACTTTTCAAGACCTAAATCGTCCAACTGAGAAAGTTATTTTAAAACTATGTTCTGTTAGATTATCTTGTGTAATGAAATAAAGTAATTAGTGACTTCAGATTATCCTATTTTATAGGTCAATATAAAGACGGTTTCTCCTATAATGTCCTTTATTAACATGATTTTTGAATTTTCTTTAGGTTATATGAGTCAGGAGACTCTAATAATATTAGGTTACTAAAGGAATATAGTTGGTTATATGCATATAATGGATTTGAATAAAGAGTTATCCATTAAACTATCCAAAATTCACCACTATTGTGGTTGTAATGATCCCCTACCAAAATGACTAAATAATGTTTTAAATACTAAAAAACTGAGAGATTATTGAATTATGTATCTTGGATAACTAACATATATGAGATTTTTGAAATGGGTCATCATTTATTTGTGTGGAAATTGAATATAATTCTTTATTTAATGGTTATAAAATATGATACACAACTGATAAAATATATTACTATAGATTAAAAATATCATCATCATCAAAAAAAAATTCAGATTAATCCCCATAATGATATTCTTAGTATAATTTACTCTTAATACTGATAACCTTTAAAATTTTATTAATAAATACTATTGAATTGAGAAATGTTCTTAAAGTACAAAAATATTTGATGTGTTATATAAATACTTATTCTAGAGTAATCAAGTGCTGATGTTTTTCAAAATATGAATCTAGATTATTATGAATTATATAATGATTCACTTTTCTTTTCAAAATCATTAGATACAAAATGATGAAAGGAATAATAGTATCTATGTCCATACTCAATATGACTAGGTACATTAATAATTTAATTAATTTTATCCCCATACAGTAAATATTATTTTGTATGCCAAAGCCCATTAAATATGACTGAATATCTTAACAACTTGGTGAGACTTAATGTTTCCTTAATTATTTGTTTGATATAGAATTAATTTATATTATCCTAATAGATATATGATATTTACTAAATTATTTAAAAAGTTTTTTGAATGTACAAAAGGTTGTAAAGATGGAATAAATGAATCTTGAAGCTTGTAGTTGTCTTTAAAGTAATGGAGTAAAGGTGTTGTTGCATTGATAACTTGAACACTTCAATCATTGTTAAATATTTCATAATAATTTTAAATTTTATCTCATTTAGCTCTTGATAAGTGCATGTAGACCATTATAGTTTAGTAAAATGATATGGATATTTCAAATACAAATAGTTTATAATTTCTTAAAATCTATAATATGTAATAATGGATAATAAAAATGATTTTTCATATTAGGGAATCTACCCTATCTTCATTTATAGAAATTTTGGATAATATAATTGACTTAGAGGAATGTTTACCCAATATTCTCAATGTGTTGAGAATATATATGTACTAGGCATATGATTTCTAGGTTCTAAAGTACTATATTGATAGGACTAGTGGGTAAAAGATCAATCCAGAAGAATAAAAGTTGGTTGAAATTTTCATTAATGTTTCTTTAAGAATTCAGTCAAGGTCATTGAATCATAGTATTGTTAAGAGAAAAAATAATTCCACACGATGGGATTATCTAGAATTAAGGAAGAAGTTTATGAAACTCCATGAAAGATCAATGATGGGTATGGATGTTATATAAATACATTTATATTGAAACATATATGATACAAAATGTGTATTTTATAAGGTCTTTTAAAAATATAGGAGTAAAAACTCAAGGAAATAATTGAATGATCTTGTTTTTTACATTTATATAGAAAATTGTTTCTACATTAATGTAATGGTATATAACAAGTTTGGATAAATCTGAGTAAAGGTTGTGTATCTTCGTCTTTTCTCATATATAATAAGATAATTTGTAACATGATAAAATGTTGTTATAAACAACATGATGTGTTTAACTTTATACACATGTTTTGTGATTCATAGGATTCTATTATATAAATTTTAAAAGGATACCTGGATAAATATGTTTTATATAGGATAAAGTGTTTATCAAAATGTTTGTTAAAATTTATGGGAATGTTTTCCCACCACTAATAATTGGTATATTTTAATAAAGTCTTATTTTTAAAGGAAAGTTCTCCAAAAACAGAGAATACCATGCAGGTATAATATTTTATATGTTTAAAATTCAAACTAAAATGAAATGAATTTTATATAATTAATAGAAATTATTTTTTATTTATTAAAAATGTATTCTAAAAACAACATAATTTCTAAGAGGCTAGTGGGATAATTTTTAAACTTAGAGAAGTTCAAGGTTAACAAATAATGTATTATAACAATCTTGGATTAAAGTTATTTTACACTTGATATCATTAAAAAAATTTAGGATATGTGAGTAAAGAGAAAGGAAAAGATTTACATTAGTTACTATAATGAAGTAAATGTAACTTTATCATAAAAATAAATTAGGATATGATGGTAATGTAATAATGTAAAAGTTTCATTATAAAAATATAAAGGGAAAAGTTTGATGTAAATAATTCAAATGATGATAATGATGAAATTAGAAATAGTTATTAGTAGACAATATAAATTAAAATTATAACATTTGATGTTAAGAAATTAAATACTTTGAATATGTAAAAAGTGTTGAACATTTAAAAACATTATTCCAAAATTTCATTATTTTTTCAAACTTCCATACATCATATATTTTTATAATTAAAATTTTGGTGGGACATTTTTATCATACAGTCACATAGAGATGTAAAAGGAAATACATATTAAGTAATGAGTTAACAATACCAAGAAAGTATAGAAAACATATGATAGATATGGTATTTTTTCATATATGATATGATCGACCAATGATTATGTTAGTTTTTTTAAATATTATTATAAGGGATTATGATTATGTAATGTATAATATTAAAATGTAATCTCTACTTTATCATAATTTAATAATGTATTCATAGATTTATATATAGATATATATTTTTTGAAATGTAATGACAATTGACCTCTCAAAGTTTGACATTGAGTTATCCCTAACTGATGTTCTTTATATATTATTATATGTTAGGATAAATACTTAGGGTTAGAATGAGTAGGATTATTGTATAGAGATATAGAATATGATCTTGAGGCATAAAATAAAGAATACGATTTTTTTGTGCATTTAGTGGGACACTAAGTGTACTACATTGATTTTCATAATGATATCTCTAGTATACTAGGGTTGAATGGATAATATTTGAGCCCCCACTACCTAAGGTTGGTGAGATACCTAACATGAGAACCTTCATACTTTGATACACTACTTACACAGGTCTACATGGTTACTTAACTAATACTGGACTGGTTGAGTATGTTTTGAATCATGTCGTTAGTTTGAGCATAACAAATATTATATTTTTTCTATTATATGATTTTTTTGAAATCAGGGCCATTGATTGTGGTAGATTGTGGTATTTTTCATCCACACCCAGTTAATTTATATCTATCCTAATAAGGGTCATGTGGTGTTCTTTTCTATAATGGTAAATGACTTGTGAGGTATTCACGAAGTAGTCTAGTCGATAGTTTGAGGAGCAATAATGTATGAGTTGGATTTATGGGATTGACATTGCCCATGTACCATGGTCTCTATTTGTCATATAAAAAGTCAAAATATTAGAATTCTTGTTTTCATATGATGTAAACTGGTGGAAATGGGAGTAGAGATACATGTGTTTGATAGAGATCTTGTCAGGTCCCTTTATAGCTTGAGTATCATTAACGCTTTACTAGAGGCCTCTCTTCACTTACATGTATGTATCCAAAGATTCAGATTTTTTTAATTCTATAAATTCACATGGGGTCACACATTATGGTTTACTGAATGAGTATTCAGTTTGACCTAGAGAGAATCTCTAAAGGTGTTTTATAGTTAATCAAAAAGTGTTTTGGATGGGTTTTCAAAAGGTGTTTCATGTGATGTGATACAAGGTGAAGTTACTGATACCTATTGAATATAATTTTGAAAGATATATAAAATTAATTTTGGATATTTTTTCAAAATTTATTATATATGATTAAATATACGGTGAAATGGACAAAGTCTTTTAGGTGATACCATAAGTGTAATATTGAAGGATATGTGTACTAAATACATATATATGTAAGATATATAAATATATTCAATATCATATTCCATGATAATTATGATTTGAATGGATGGTAAATTGTTCCATGTGTCTTGAAAAAAAATGACCAAATTTTATCATATATTTTTCTCTCATGTAATCTATTATTTAAAGAAACTTTTCCATAAGATGAAACATGTTGGTAAAGTTGTGCTTACGGGATGAATGCAAGAGTTTACTAATGTATAAATTTATGTATGCATTATAAATTCATGAGTAAATTTTTTATCCTAAAAAGGGTTCTCCTAGATTTATCTTTTACTTCTATTAGATAGTAGTGGTGTAGTGTTTCTTGGTTAAAAGTCCCATCACTCAAAACTCACTCTATTTTTTCCTTTCATAGTATAGGATCAAGAAGTACAAGGAGGAATGATGGATCGCATCCATATGATGTATGATTCATGCATAATAGGTGGATACTCATATAAGTATAATGTCTTTTGGATTCTCTTGTATCTATATTTAGATAAGATATTAGATAAATATCAATGGTTTCACATGATATTCGGTTTACAATATGTTTTATAATAGTTTTTTATTTCTATTTTCATTTATCTTTCATTGAAGATTATTTAACAAGGGTTTTAATCACTTATGATTCATCTAATAATCATTTTTGTACTTTAACAAAACCCTTCAAATATTTCACATGTAATCATTCCTAGGGTGAAACATCCCTCATAAAAAATCACAAGTGATCACGGGGGAAAGCACATCCCCAACTCATATACTTATTTTATAAGAATAGTCTTAAGGGGGAATTTATAAATTCTTATATTCAATGGTATCACCCAAATTTACTCACAAATTAATACCATTCATTTTAGTACATGTAGGGGTCGAATCTTTAGGGACTGAAGATGTAACGCCCCGACCCCGGTTACCCAGAGTCGGTGCATTATTACATAACATTGGCATGATCACAAAAGATCAAGTCTCGAAAGACTGATTATTTTAGTAGTCTTGGAAACACAAGATATATTCATAAGTCTTACATTACATCATAACGTAAAAAAAACTACAACAACTTCTTTTCTTCATATCCCCTCATACTATTCCTACAGGTCATTCATAAATTACTTCTTCACATCCTGGTAAAAATAAAACATTGAAAGGGGTGAGCTCAAATTCTCATTAAGGATAAAAATATAGTGAAATAATTCATAATTAATAATAAACGTTTAAGAAAATGTATAACCAACAAAAGCCTTTTAAACTTGAACTTCATTATAATATGGAAAAAAATAAAATGAAATAATTCCATTTACTTATTCACATGGATATTCTACTAATCGAAAAATCACATGAAATATCAATAACCACTTTCATAATGATGGAATGCGTAATTCCGAACATTAATTTCTATGTCAAGGCCTCTTGCCAAGACCTAGGTACTAACTGTAACTCGAACCCAACCTGGAGGGCCTCTATAACCGGACTCCAACCCGGAGAGTCTCTGTATCCGGACTCCAACCCGTAGTGCCTCTAATAACTGGACACCAACCTAGAGTGCCTCTAATAACCGGACACCAACCTGGAGTGCCTCTAATAACCGGACACCAACCCGGAGGGTCTGCTGTAACCGGACCCCAATCTGGAGGGCTTACTTTTACTGGTCCCCAACCCGGAACATACTAGTCCAACACATTCATCTCAAGAAGAGGATGAAATATAACGTAAACATTCGTATTAATACTAGCATACAAAATGCCAAAACATTAATCATAAACCATTAATGGCATAAAAATAACTTATCCATAGTCAAACATATCACAAAACCTTAAATAAAATATGGAATATTTGTATCATAATAAATCAACTTCAAAAAAATGTAAAATTTATCAAAGGATGTTGACATAGATGAAATCAAAACTATTTTAGAGAAATATCTCTTTTTTGAAATCATTTAAAATTCACATAATTATAAAAGAAAACATTTACTTTGAAAATATTCTTATAAGCTTGTAAGGGAAGCTTCAAAGATTTTATAATGGCGTAAAATAGCCACATCCGCCGTACAAGTTAAAAATACATTCTTACCTTAATTCTGTTGAAAAGGTTAAAAAGGACCTTGTTTGGAAAACGACGGTAAGATTCCTTTATAGAATTCTTATAAAAATTCAAACAAGGGTATAAATTAATTTAACCCATATTCTGTAAAATAGTACGAATGTTTTAAAATACATTTTTAAGAAACATGGATGTGGATGATAAAGAGGTCCCAGTAGATAATTACGTATAAACAACCTCGGATAATGAAGAGATTGTGAAATAACCCTTACCAAATTGGTAACTTACGAAACATACACCCCATGAAAGATGTTTCATACAATGAAAATGTTAATACACATAAATTAAATTTTATTACACAAATAATACAATTATGGTAAGTACATACAACACACAAAAGGTAATAGTGGCAATATGGCATGAATCTCACGGGAATAAGAAGTGAGATGAAAACCACTTACCTTGTACTTTTCCTTGGTTAAGGGTAGGTTAACCTCTTTTATAATGGTGAAATAATTGTTATTATGTTATAAGGGAATCATATACATTAATATGATATCATATATGATCTTTTAACAATGCTTTGTTAATAATATCTTTGTATTATCATCGTTTCGGGTGTTAACTTACTCATTTTCTTTTATATGTTTTGTTATATAAGAAATGTTTGTTATGGATAAGTTGGTATAATATTCATATCCAGAATTATATCAAGTCCTTAAACAATATCATTAATCCTCAAATGATAATTAGACTTGAATGGATACGATGGGGAATGAATCTCATCGCGTCCATGGAGACGATAGTTCGTACGTACGCATGAGCGACACTATCATTATTTTGATATTAAAACAATATATAATTGGATGGTATGTCATATATACAGAATAATTATCATATTATATTTATTATTTACATGAATTAAACATCATTATTATACCCATCCAAATAATAATATTTTGAATAACAATTACACCACGACGTGGAGACGGTAAGTCGTACGTACGCACGTATGGTGACATGTCATTAAAAGGATGGATAGAATACTGAATATGGTTGTACCATATTTATAATAACATCACATTATATATAAGATACTTGAGTTAATATTTTAGAAACTAAATAACAAAGAAATAAGCAGTTGAAGAAGGAATGAACTTGAAAATGGGTGGTGAAAACATTACCTCTTCTTTGGGTTCTGCCTTTTAATTTGATCAAAAGGGATCCTTAGGTTGGATTTATGATCAAAATAAGGCCTCTAGGTTTAACTGAGGGAATTTTAGAGAGTATTTGGGCAGGTTTTTGCCGAACCAAAAGGTTTGAAGGTGTGAATAATTGGTTAGAAGTGGTGTCCTTTTATAAGGGGGAGGAGAGGCTCTTTAGGAAAAACTTAAAGTATTAATTTATAATAAATTCATATTTGGTTTCTAATGGCTCAAAAGTTAATTATTAAAATTATAATGTGGTTATGGGTCTAAATAATTTCAAAAAATATATTTTAGACAGGTTGGGGTTATTATATTAACTTTATCTTTTAGTTTAAACTCTTGGTTATTAGTTTAACACTTACCATGTCACTTTGTATTTTTATAATATATAGTTAATAAACATACTATATACATCCATGCGACCCCCAAGTGTTCCATTAATGATACAAATATCATTATATAAGTCTTTTGGCCAAACCATATATTTTTAGGAATATAATATCAATTAATAATATAATATTTGTTTTAAAAACTCTTTTATGTCAATTTTGACAATATTTAATAATTGATTTTTGTTAAAGTCTTAAAAACATTATTAATTAGAATAAAATTAATCTAAGAAATACTAACATGTCATATTAACCATTAAAATTCTTGGATGTCATAAAAACTTTCAAATTATATTTATTTTAACATTTATAATAACAATTATTTGATTCTTTTATTAATAAGGAAAATATTGCATCATTATTTTGTCGTATATATTTTTAATTATAAAATATATAAAATTATAAATAAAATACCATTATGTAGTAAATAGTTTTATATTTCTAATTAATTCTTATATTTGAAATTATAATACATATAACCCTATGTAAAAATTGTTTTTCTAAAAGATATATGCTTTTGTTATTTTGTATTTACTTTAACTTAATTAATATAAAGTGTAATTATCACAAACAAGTAGATCCATGGGCTCCAAAAAACAACTCAAAGATGCCCATGGTAGGACATGTATCAACCAATAGGGTTATGACACATTTTAGGGAAATTTATTATTATTATAATATTATTTCTTACCCTTATTTACCGGATTTACCCTTTAACCATGGTAAATAAAATATTTACCGAAGTAATTATTCAAAATATCTAAAAATAAAAGTTACCTATTTACATAATTTGTACATCTTGATTCCAAATATGGAGTCCATTTTTCCAAATTCAGAACACATAAGTGGAAGAAATTAATTTAAAATTAATTCCCGCTGTCAAAACAAAAAGCGTGTTTTTAAGAAATAATAACTATCAAAAGATTGACACTTGTTTATGTCCGGTTTAATTGTAAAATTATGTACAATGACCAAAATTTTATTAAATGGTAAAAATATATTCTAAATATACTTTAAAACCACTCAAATTCATAATTTATCACAATTAATTATTTTGATTAAAAAAGTTGTTTTTAATTAAAATTTAGTAATTTTCACTATTCATCAAAATATAAAAGTTATCTGAAAAGTACCAAAATTTTACCCTAGGATAATTTCGATATTCCGAATCTAAAAATGAAGTCCATTTTGAGAGATAAAATTTCAAAAATAAGGTATTACTATTCATAATGGCTACTTTGATTGGCTGCGGTGTGTTAGAGTCTCGAAGTTGCGTACAATGCAAGCTATTGCTTTATTCAAAAGGAAATGTATCATGGAAGATTGGGGTGTTACGGAAGAAGTAACATTGAGACACTCAAATTTGTTAGGTACTTTTGGCTATGAAGTGTCCAAATACTTGGACTGATTTAATTTTAATAACTAATGAGTTAATTTAACTAAAAAATAAAAAATTCACAAATTCATAAACTAAAACAATTAATGATGATGGATTTATCCAAGGTTTTTGTTAGGGAAATATTGAATGTAATTGATTTCCTATAAAATTTCATCTTGCTAGTTTAGGAAGTATCCAATAAATGAGTTAGGTCCCCAACATCACTGAATAATTTAATCTATAATAAATTCCAGGTTTAATCACTAATTCATATAGAGCGTCACATTTGGGATCACTCCATGGAATAGGATCATAATAACACTAAAAATTAGTAGTCATTAAAGTCATTGAAGACAAAGAAGAAAATTATTCCATGAAAGGAACTCTAAAATAATAGAACTAATTTAAGAATTTAATTACGTCAAATAAAATCCAGTATATCCCCATTAAAATACATATAATAAACCCATAAAATGGTTTTCTAGCCATTAATGAAAATATTTCAATGGATGTTTGAAGTCCATTTAAAGAATCATGATTTAATAAGTGAAAATATAAAATAAAGAACACTCTACCATGCTGAAAATAATTTCACACGTTATTATTTGAATAAATCCACATATTGAATAAATAGTGTCAATTTAAAATGAAAAATGATATAAAATTTTTAGAAGAAGGAGAATAACTTTAATTAAGAAGCCAGTTTGATTCAAATAAATATTCATGGGAAAAATTAACATGTTATTATAAAATGATAGTGTAACAATACAAATGAAATGAAAAAAAAATTTACTCTAAATTACTTCACCTAAACCACATTAAATAAAAGATATTTTATCCTAGATAAATTCTCCATCATTCAATATCATCCCAACTAATTAGGATAGTCAACATGTGTGAGAATTTAAGAAAGTGTACTTTTCGTTATTGACCCAAAAATATGATCCAGATTCTTCTCCCATGTCTATGTACAAATTTTACATTTATTTAGGCCAATTTCAAGATAGTTGTAGAAGGAAAATATTTTTTCCCTATGTCTTATATATTTTGTGAAAAAATCCAGTCAATTGGATCATCCATTCAAACTTTATCGTTTGAATATTGGGTTGACCTTTGTGGACTTGAAATATGGCCCATGAATTAAACATCAACATGGGCATCTTAGATCCCCTTGAAAAAATCTTAATTAGTTATATAATCATTGAATAAAATGTTCCCCATAATATTATATATATCTCAAGTTAAAAATTTAGATTCATTTTGTTTTAATTTTAGTCACCACGTATTTATAATAAGCCTAAGGCATAATCTTCTTTCCCTAGAAATTTATGCATCCATAACCAAAAATGTATATCTTCACATAGGATACTTCCATTGATCTTAAAATAAACAATATTCCAAAATTTGTTTCAATCATATCATTAAATATAAAATTAAAAAAATGAAAATAATTTATTAAATAATGAGATGATTAATTTGGCCCAAATTGATACACCTTAAACATGAATTGCATATATGGTGAGAAATTAAGTTCAATTTATAAAAGGAACTAAATATAGTTTTTATGGACATCGAATCACATTAATATTAAAATAAATAAAATTCATATTAGCCTCTATCAGTGGCTATTCACAACCTAAATTTTATTTTCTCTAGTCTTGATAAAAAATCTTTTCACAAATATGAAAATGGAATTCCTTTCTCCAAAAACATTTTAACCCAAAATTCTGAAAAAATACACCATTCCAAACAATCATGAAACCTATAAAAATAAATATAGGCTCAAAATCTTGTCACAATATTAATCTCATTCCTTTGTTCTAACTCATTTCCACATTTCAACCAATTTCAACTATGTATGACTATATGTTGTGTATCACAAAAAACAATGGGCCCATTTTCGTGTTCATGTGGATAATAAATTGAAGCTCTAGGATGGAATGACATTGAACCTTCAGATGAGCATCCAATTTTTTATTTTTTATTTTTTCTTCTTTTTTATTTATTTTTTTAACCACAATAGATGTGGAATGAAAAACTCTTAGCAATAAAACTATGGAGTCATGATCCCCAAATTTGAAATGAAACACATTTTTTCGATTCCATGATCTATAATAGAGATGTAAATCCTAACTCTGGGTAAGAAAACTATGGATTCATGATCCCCATGTGTCTGATTCCACGCATTTGGACCAAACATTACTCTATGTGGTCATTTTTACATTTTTTTTCTTAGTTACTCGAATTAAATTGAAAGTGACCCCAAACCCTATGTTATGATAAAAAGGGACTAATAACTAAAAAATACACTCAAAATTGTATGTTCATTGTGGATTTTTTATTAAAAGGATTAAAATGTTATTAGTGAAAAATCACATAACACAACTGTGCTTTCGAAAAACTATTCTCATGAACATAAACACACATTAAAATCAGAATCAAGGCATGAAAATTTATTTGATAGCCAGTTTAAATGGTTATTAATTATATTATCATATTCAATGTTAGAGAATATTATATCCCATTTATGTACATAGAAAAAATTTCCACCATGTTTGAACATTCACAAAAATTCCTTTCACACAGAGACAATTTATATTTTTTATTTCTTTCACCTCCCCCAATATAGAATAACATTGTCCCTAGTGATTATAGAAAATAAAATATATAAGGTGTAAGAATTGGAGAAGAGGATTTCCAAAATATTTGAAATAAATATATGGAACAGAGTTACCTAGTTTGAAGATCAATACCCATCAATAAGAAATTGATCATTACATCTCCAAATCACATATGAAATCCTCATTGTTGATTTATGATCAATATTTTAATATCCAAAGACATTTGCGATTCAATTTCTAATTCATAACTTATTTTCCTCCTAAATCTCAAAAAAAAAAGAATATTATAGCACCATGGGAACCCCAATGGGTTCCCATAAAAAACAAAAACCCAAAAAATAAAACATAAAACGTTTTAATATTTTTTGTTTATAAAGAAAAAATAAAAAACAAATAAAAATAGAAACAGAGCTAGGAATATACCCAAAAGTTCTTAGATTAATTTCATTAGCACAAAATTAACCCCCCAGTTTACCCAATGCCGTCTTTTTTCATTTTATGTATTTTATTTTTTACCCATTTAATTATATTTTTATTGGGTCTCCATTAAGATTGGAATAATGGTTTTGAAGTTTATTTATGAATAATAATATGATTTCCATTGAGTGTGATAATCTTAAAAATATCGTATTTTATTCAATTTATTTCATACTCTTTCCTAAGACTTTAGGGATTATTGTCGCATTGTTGGTTTCAAGAGAAGAATAGATGAAAATTAAAATCTACTAGTTATCCCCTATTATGAGATGCCTAATAGATGAATTTAAGAATAAAATATTGAGATTGGTTTGATTTAAATTTCCTAAATAATATTAGAAATTCGAATAACAACCATTTTCTTCTTCAAAATTTTTAAAATCAATTTGTTCCCTATGAAAACAAATTTCAACCCCAAAATTTCCTTTTTAGTATTATCAGATTTTTTATATTCTAAAGTTGGTTATTTAGTATTTTCTTTTGATTTCAATTCCTCTGATGGTTTTGGAATTGGTGGTTTATATTTTTCATTAGTTTTACCACTCTTGGAAAGAGTCAGGTATTATATTTATTTATAATAGGTTTGGGTGTAACAATACTATTTTATCAGTGTTGAGGAGGGGATAACCTAATGGGGAATGAGTTCTATAAAAGTTTTAATTATTTATAATTTTAATATTGATGATGAAACCTATATGATCTTGAACCTGATATGATTTATTCCTTAGGATGAATTTTGGGTTTAAAGAATGTTTTTTGGGAGTATGAAATATCTCAAGGGTATTTCAGGAGTTTGGGATGGAAAAGTAGAAAAAGTATCCAATCTATGATAAGATCATGGTTGATATAGAGTTAGTAGTAACTATGTTCCATAACTATACAACCTGTAATAGGTGTGTGCACAGTTAGGGAAACCGTGTTGGGTGGCCCAGGAGACTGTTTCAGTTGAGCACCCCTCAAACAGTGGATAATGCACAACCACCCCACAATATGTCAAACTATGTGGGTTTCCAAGAAAATTATGCATCTTGGTTACTACTTGGATAGAGGGAACCACCTAGTTAGCTTCTGGTTTGTTAAACCATGTGTTCAACCCATGCGCCTCATTAAAAGTCGGGTTTTTACCATTTTCCCTTGAAACATTAAATGTTTCTCCCACACCACTAAACCCACTCTATCATAGGTGATGTATCTGCATCATCATCATCCTCCATGGGTGTTTATCCTTTGATTATTGGTAATTTGGTGTGACTTTTACTGTGTATCAAATCATCATATAAGTATTCAACTTTGTTTCCATCCATTTTATTTAAGAAGCTTGGTGTGATGTTTTATCTCTTTCCAAATCCATAAAAACATATTTTTCTAGCAAATTATAGGTTTGGATGTTAAGGTTTTTTCAGGTTAGAATCAAGGTTCAAGGTGGGATGATCAGTTGCCTATAATCATGATGTTGGTTGTTTTTAATCATTTTCCCATAGTTGTGATGTTTTTTATATCATCCTGCTATAAAATCCACATTATGGTTCATCGAGATGGTTGACTACATAACTTAAAGTGTGAATCCCCAAATGCTACGGGTTTTTGACTTGTAGATAGGGCTTAAAGAGTGTTCATTGGGAGACTATTACCTAATGAGTCTAATTTCAGCACAACGGTATATAATATTTGTAAGTAGTGGAAACAGAAAAGAACAAGAAACAGTAGAAATAATAATAATAACTCATCCAAGAGAAATAAATAATGATGAAAATGATAGTAAATTGATACAAAAATGATGATGATGATCATGGATTGTAGCTTTAAAAAATAAAGAAAATGGGATACCAAGGAGAAGGAATATACCACATGATAATAAATACAAAAAAGTCCAAAATATAAAACTAATAGTATCATGAGTAGAGGATATGTCCTCATCTCCCATACTCCATCCAAGTACTCAAAATAAAAAATTGGAAGTTGTATGCATATATTTATCTACACCTACAGTCATGAAATCTTCTTGGGTACTAAGGGAGGCCCAATTAGTGTTTCAGATATACATAATAGGACACTACCAATGGAGCCTAGAACAATCTAGTCAAGGAATATAAAATGACCAATGTTCTGACAATAAAAAATTAAGTACAATGAATAAATAAATAAATACATTAGAGAGGTTTCCTCTTAGGATACCCATCTAATTCTACCATCATTAGACTAATCTAGATGTCTCTCGACTAAGGTAACTTGTACAAGACATATAGTATGGTTTTAATAGAGGGTTTTCAAAAAATAATCATCATAATTGGATAGATCCCAAGCATGTGATTTGGTATGGAAATTAATCCTTTAATTTAATAAATTAGTGTTCTTGAAATTATATTAAAGGCATCCATTGAATTTAAAAAGTAGCATCATGGGCCCGTCCAAGGAGAACCATATCAAGGAACCCAAGTACTTCATTAAGATCATAATAAATACTCAATGTTGTGGGAGTTCATCCAAGGTGATCCATAAATGGAGTCCCCTATATCATCGCCATAATTTTGAAAACTCAATACTAGACCTCCATGTCCATCCATGGTATCTCTCATAGGGGACCGAGTATCACTTATGGCATGGTATAACCATATTTCCACCGCTCTCATCCACAGTGTCTCTATTAGGGAACTAGTATCAGCAACATGGATTTAAATAAAACAAACAATGAGCATGTATAAGGAATACCTATTATCTCTCTGAGTTTATATGCACTTAATTTGAAATTTAAAATTATAGAGCACAATGATCCCATCAAAAGTGATCCATAAATGGAATCCCTTGTATCACCCTTTGATAAGTATAAAGTAGGGCTTAGTAATCATGATTAATTTTCTTTATTAAGGATTGAAAAATATGATACTTTATTAAAATTGGAAAAACACTAAATTATTAATTTATTTATGGTCTATGGTGTAGTGGAATATTTCATATCCCACCATTTCTCTTAAAAAAATTCATATTTCAGGAGTATCATTTACTATAAGTAAAAAAACACCTAAAATGAGTGGCTAAAAAACTAAATCAAATGTAAGGTTATGTCTTTAATGAATGGTTCACCCAAATGGGTGGCCCATATTAAGAAGATAAACAAAATGTTTGATTATCAACTAGATAAGACCATATAGAAAATGTAAAACCTTTCAATTTAATTAATTAGTCATTGTATATTTTCCACTGAGAACATTCATCGTGTGGAAAAACAATGCACAATATATAAAAAACTAAACATGAGGGAAATAAATAGAACATCTACCTTAGGATAGTAGCACTCTCCTAATCCGTTTTTGGTCATTAAATCAAACTATAATGTAAGAAATTGTACAAATCATCAAATTATATGAAAACTAAGGTAAACGAGCTATCAAAAAAATATTATAATAGGAGTGAAGATAAAATAATAATTGAAAGAAGAGGAGTGTTTAGCTTACAAAGAAGTATCAGACATACCTAAATATGAAGGAAATGAAGATCATATGAGGTAGAAATAGAAAATCCTAGATTATATTGAGGAAGGATATCCACATGAGGTTAGGAGGGGTTCTTATCTTGAGAAAGACGAAAGAAGAGAAAAGGGTTTTAAAAACATTTCAGGGGAAAATATTTAATCCCCCCCCCCCCAAAAAAAATTGGGTCATATAGTTTAGCTGAACAGTTGTCCAAAACATGGGCCAATTGTCCACCCTTTACTGCCTAAGAACACCCCTCACACTAGCTATGCACACAGTTTTACTAACCTTGCCCAGCCCATGAAAACATTCTAGTGTCGAGACAATCTAAAAATCTATATGGGTGTGTGTCCAAGATGATTTCAAACAAACATTGTATCTTCCCCTGTGCATTGGGTGCCTCGCATGGTTGAGTCGCATGGTTAGCACTAATTGTGTGCTAACCATGCGTCTCATTCTACTATCCCAAATTCCAGTGATTTGAGATCTGAATGAGGCCTAGAATCTCCTAAAACAATCCAAATCCTTTAGAGCACATTTTTATCATAAAATTAGACGTTTTTGTAGTATATTAAAATTCTTTACCTCTCTAAAAAGCTGGGACATTACATTCTCAAATGTCTATATATATTGTTCTAATTTTTTTGTCTTGTTTTGTTTCTTTGTTTTTTGATAAGGAAATTAATGACATGAAAGTCCATTCATGGACCATGTTTAATCCATTTATGATTTGAAAATAGCCCTAAGTCTACCCATGGGGTATTCCAAACCCATGGAAATAGTGAAATGAACTGGTCAAAGTTGAGATTGGGTAATTATAGAAGTTAATGGGGTGTGATTGTTCATTTGGTATATGGGTATGGTTAAAAAGGATAATTTAATAGTTATATATATTAGTTTTTTGGAAATGACTATGAGGTTTAAAATTGTTTTAATGATGTGAGTTGTAATTTTTTTTGATTTGGTTTCCAATGAAGGGAATGGTGTTTTGAAATTGGATAATGATTTAGAAAAGAGGTGTTGACCTCAAAGTGTTTAAAAGGGGATTCCTCTTATATTTCAAATGGTGTTTGAATGGTGTGTTTGGTTTTATACTTGTGATAATGCCATAGTGGTATTTTTTAATTAATTTAAGGGAATGGTTGTCCTTTGGATGTGTTTTGATATTGAATTTAAATACTCATGTTGAAGGGTCGCCTTGAAATTTTTTAAAGAAGTGAGTTATATTTCCATGGCTCTAAAAACCTTTATGTAATGTTTATAAAATTATAAAAATTGTTTCAATCTTATTGGGATGTGTTTTCGTTTAATGTACTTTTAAGACCGTGGTAAATGATGAATGGTTATGGGTACTGAGTTTATGATAAATTATGTGATAAATATGGAAATGGTTTATAATGAAATGTTCAGGGATGTTCATAAATGAAGTTCCAAAATCCATTTGGATTCATGTACTGATTCACCATGTTTATTGACTTGTGAGTAATAGTTTAGAGATGTTGGACTAAATCTCCACTCCCTGGTTTGGTTGGGTCATACTGATTCTCAAGGAACCACATTGCACCATAGTTTTTCTTGGAAAGGACTAATTCCCATGAACCCAAGGGTATGCGCATGGAGTTACATATCATGGTTGGGATGGTCGGACATGATGTCTGATTCCCAGTTTGATTCATGGAATGATGCTCCATGTTTTCCGATTCGTGACATAAAGTTTGGGATTGTTGGACATGGATCTTGAGTCCTGATAGGATTCATGTATTGATGCTCTATGTTTTTCGACTTGAGACCTAGTGGGTGGGATGGTTGGACATGACATATTGTATCACGTTAGTATTTTGGGATAGAGGATCTTGGATTTCAAACCTATTACCTCTATGATATATAGTATGGGTACCCTTACTAATGATCTGTGGTAATATCAATTAATGTAATTGAGAAATAAATTCCCCTGTGAAATAATGTGATAGATTCCAATGGGGATAATATGATGTAACTTAGGAAAGTAAATGGATAATTAATACAATTTAAAAGTAAAACCTATTTTACTTTCCTGTTTATTTTTTTATAGAACCTTTTTTATCATCATTCACTATTGTATGGACTGGATATTTTTAATACAATGTTGGTAGTGGCCTACTAATTTTTACTCACATCCTATTTAGGCTGCCATGGAACATGGGTACATGAGCTGATGATACATTTTTCTATCATAGGTTCCAGACCAGGGGCTTGTCTGTAACCCCAATTTTTTATGTTCTTTTTTTCTAATAAAATAAATATTATTGATTTCTTGTGTTATATTCTAAACCTAGTTAAGCATGCACTATAAGGACCACTAGATTAGCTTCCTTTACATGAAACACTAAATTTATATGAAACATCATTTTATTATAATATAAATAAGATAATTATATAACTATTAAATTAGAAGGTGTGATTATTATTAATTAACTTATGAAAATTTTAATTTATTGGTTACTAATTAATTATAAATGAAAATATATACTAATATAATATAAATGGACTATTTTTATTATTATGACCCCAAATTCATTTTGTGTTAATAAATTAAATTAATTAATATTATAGAATAAAATTAATTAAATATATCTGTTATATATTAAATAAAATATTTTTTTATTCATCAAATAGATTTTATTGGCATACGATAAGATCCTACCCACATTTATGCATAAAAACATATACTTTTCAAAAAAGTAATTTTATTTCCTTATACTGGAGAACCCATCTCAAATACTATTTTTTAAATTATATAATCCATTTAAAAAAATAAACTTCTTATTTGAAATAAGGATATAAAATTTCTTTTATTGGATTTTTGGTATTTTTCTAATTAGTTTCGTGTTTTGATAAATATTAAAAAAAGTACTAAATTTTAATTGAAAACAACTTTTTTTATCGAAATAATTTATTTTATAAAATTATATTTTTTTATATGTTTAAAAGTATAATTAGATTAAATTTTTATCATTTAATCCAATGTAGGTCATTGGTATAAATTTTCTATTGAATTTAGATATAAAAAATTTTCAATATTTTACATGTTTTAACTTCAATGACCTGTTTTCTCACCCCATCAACGGTATTACTTTTAAATTAATTATGGTGAATTTTCTATTTTGAAGTTTAAAAAACTGATTCCATATTTGGAATCATATGGTCCAAATTATGTAAATGGTTTTCTTTTATTTTGAGCATTATGAATAGTAACTTTAGTAATTTTTTATCAACATGGTAAAAAGATAAATCTTGTAATTAAGGGTAAAAAATAATATTATAAATATTATAAAATCACCCTAAATATTGTCCTAATTTAATTCTATCAGTTTATTTCTACCAATATTATCCTAGGTCCAAAATTATAACCTTTTTTAGAAAATTGGATGTGAGTAATACATTTATTATATATTATTTAAACAAAAGTTAAAGATGCTATACTCATATTTTCAATAACTATATCATTTTTAATATAGGGTTATATAAAAGATTAATTCAAATATAAATATTCATTTGAAATAGGAAATTTTTTTATTGATCTTGGTGATTTATTTTTTATTTTTACGAAATAAATAAATACTTTAATGACTTCTATAATGATGTTACATTAATTTTCTAATTAATGAAAATACAAAATAAATGATATTAAAATTATCAAAATAAATATAATTTGATAGAATTAATGTCATCCACGAATTTTATGGATGAATTTGACATGTTAGGGGTGCATTAATATTTTTTTTTGAAGATTTAATGTTTTTATGATGTTCTAAACAAACAAATAATGAATAGTGTCGAAATTGACCATAACAATATCTTATGAAAGTAATATTTTATTAAATTATTTAAAAATCATTAAAAAAAATTAAATAAGGAAAAAAGGGATATGATATGGTATAAAACATGATACATATATCATTTATGGTCCAATTTTAACTTTATATGTAAAAATGATATTCTATTAACATTAAAAACCTTGTTGGCATAGTTCCAATTAAAATAGGCCCACTAAGGGTTAATAAAAGTGATAGCATTTAAAATTGCATCAAAACCTATCTAAAATTTATTGGTTGATGAGATTACAATATTATCTCATCTTATCTTTACATCCCTATCCTTTTGGAGTTATTTTTATTAATATTCAATTTATTATAAATTAATATTCCTAAAAATTGAAAAAGATCCCCTCACCTAAATTATAAAAGGGAACCTCCTCTCTCACTTTTACAGGTCACATTAAGCCTTCAACCTAGACCATCATCTTCCCATTTTCATATATACTTTCCTATTAACCCTATAGGGGTTCTTTTATTTTCAAAATACCAACTCTAGTGTCCCTATGAGGATATCTAGAGGGAGATCGTTGAAGAAGAGTATGTTCAGATACGTGCAAAGGAAATCAGACCTATGGTAACAGTTAATTCCACAATCTCATTATTATGAGGATTTTATATACATAAGTATCTACTGGGAAATATTTAACTTCTATGTTTATGTTTCTTAAAAATTTATCCCAAAATATTTTTACTAATCTTCTAAACTTTTTTAAATTCATTTATACTCATGTATGACTTTTTTTTAAAAGGTTTGAATGTAATATTCTGTCATTTTCCTAACAAGGCAATTTTTTTTACATTTCTAAAAAAATTAAAAGAATAATTTTTTTTAAATTCTTCAACATGAAAGGATTTTTACAGTTTCATGATACCTTAATTCCGTGATGATTAACATATAAGGTTACAAGTTTATTTTCAGAGAAATGATTCATTTTAAAATTGTGTGTAATTTTAGAAAAAGAAAAAACTAAAAGAAGAAATAATATTTTCCTAAAGAATTATTTTCAAATGATTTCTCAAAATTATTTTCCACCTCAGATAACATTATATTATGTTACTTAATTTTTATTGGATATATGATTCAATGTTACCATTATTATTCATTTGATGAATGGTTTATGTTTATGATGAAGTTATTTTTATAAGACCCATTTCTTATATGTGGTTTATATTATGATTGAATGTTGTTTATAAAATTCATTTCAATCCATGGGTTCTAATATAATACATGATTTATGTTCTTGTGGAACATATATGTATGATTTAATTATGATATGGTTGGAACCTATATCTCCCTCCAATACATTGAGTAAAGACTTATATCACATGTGTTGGACATAAAGCACCTTGTCTGCTAATATAGTTTAGGAGTGAAGCTTGACTACTAAGATGGTTATTCATGTGAACCATCACTACCAAGATGGTTAAGGGAGTGAAACATGATTACCAATTTTGTATGGGGAGTGAACCCATACTACTAATATGTCCTTGGCGGCGATTCCTTGAAGACTATGGAAAAAAAATATGCTTATATTTCTGCCAAATATTTTTTGTCTCATTCATATGTTATGATTTCAGGGATTATGTTATTTATTTATTTATGATTCTTGTATTATGAGTTTAAAATTTTGATGTCATGATTCATGTTTATGATCATTGATATGCAGTGTATGATATTCTATTTTCATGATCATGTTCTCATACCCTTATACTCATGATTATGTTTACACATCTAGCGTGTTTACCCTTAATGAGAATCTGATCTCACCCCTTTTTATATTTTATTTCTACATGTAATGAATATATTTATTATTTTTTATGTGTCTAATAAGGGTTCTATTTGAGAAAAAACGAATGAAAGATAATGTAAACCACTTATGTACCAATGTTCATTCTTACATGTTCCAAAGGCACTAGATTAGTATGGTATTTTGGCATCTATTTGTGTAATGTATTGTGTATTTTTCAAAAAATATTTAACATCAATATTCTTTGGGATTATTTTTGTGTACTACATTAAGTATTCCTCAAATGTGATGTAATTTTAATGTATGAAAAGTTAGAGTTGTTGTATTTTGTACCAAAGAAACATTTTAGTAAACCTTTGGACAATAGGATGAGAAAATCTTAGTGACACCCCAACGTACATGTATAAGGAGAAGTATAAGGATAAGTTAAATTTCTTGGGATTTTGGTAAATGATGTGGTGAGTGGTTTCCTAGAAATACATCCATTTTTGGATACTGAAAGTGGATATGGCTCTATCACTAATGTACATTGGGGTAATAACTCTGAAAAGATGTGTTGGGTCTGACTTGAGCATAATCTAGTACATACAATGGGCCTTACATCACACCTAGTTTGACACTACCAAGAGATATTATTTGGGAATTTACAAACTCTACACAAACCACCATGAATTATTTAAAAATAAATTGTCTATTGATAACCTAAGATGAACCTAATGTGTAATAGATTAAAGAATGTGTCAAAATTAAGACATATTATAAGTTTTTTTCTTGATTATGTGGTTCCTCATTATGGAAATATATATATTACTCTATTATTTTTGGTTTTAGTGAAGGGATTAAACCTGAAGGAATTGCATTAATGGAAATTTTGATGGAAAATTCAATGACTATCCTCCTGAGAAACTGAATATTATGGGAGATGGAATGAAAAATATTCTTTCTATGCTCACCCATATTTTTCAAGCTACGAATCATGCTAGACATCCATATGGGAAACGGAGGGAACAACATTTTGTTGAGTCCTTAATGAGTAAATTTCCACCTTCTTTTAGTATGACTTATGATCCAATTATTCTATAAAATGGATTAGTATCACAGAAAATATTTTCTATGTTCTCCAATGGTTATAATGTGGGAAACCCATTCTGGCTGTTTATCAATTAGAAGGCAAAGCATACTATTAATGGACTTAAATAAAGAAGAATAGGTAGTAAGATTAAAATAAATACATTGATTGGGAAGTGTTCAAGAACTTATTCTTCAATAAGCAGTTTTCTTGTATTTATGTATAAAAATGGATAGAGATTTTATGGAGTTAAAGTAAAGGGATGACAAATTTTTTTTGAACCTATTAAGAAAATTTCACAAGAATTGCGGGGTATTATTCAAGATTTATCATTCATCCCAAATGTAAAGTTGATAGATTATTAAGTGGCTTAAATACAAGTCTCAGTGAGGCATTATCTCTAAGAGGAATAATTAGCTATATATAGATTTTCCATTGTACAATCAAGTTTGAAATGTAGGTTAGAGTTACGTATCAATCACATGGGTTTGATAAGAAGAGGAAGATGATGTTCAAAGGGAAATATGAAAACCATGAAAAAAAGAAGATAAGATTTCCATTATGCTCTATGTGTGGGAAGAAGCATGAAAGAATTTGTATTAATGGGTATAATAACTATTTTAAGTTTGTAAAGGATGATCATTGAACATTGGATTTCTGATGTGATGGGAAGAAGTTATCTAACAATGCGAATTGAGAGAAATCTTCATAGAATGAACATCCTTTTCTTCATTTCTAAAAGTGGTAGGAGAATGGTCATTATGCTAACTAGTACCCAAACCCAAGGTTTGGTGATGATGATCGAAATAAGAAACCACTTAAGGCCAGGGAAAAGGGTAAATCTCTTGTGATCACTATTTTTGATGAAGGGTGTGATGACGACATGGTGAAAGGTACTCTTACCATCACCTCAGTAACTGATAATATCTTATTTCATTATGGATCTACCCACTCTTTTATATCTAAATAATTTTCTAAGGGTGTTAGGATTCCACCCAAATGATTAGATTTTACATTAGTAGTGAAAATTCATAATGGAATGACGATTGCATCTCAAGACAATGATTCATCTCCAGTTGATGTTTGGGGGAATTTATTTCCTAAAAATATTGTCATTTTTCCTATGGTTGAATATTACGTCATTTAAGACCTGGATTGGATTTTTCTTTTTAAATACCACATCAATTTTCATGTAAGGGAAGTTATGTTTGATGTCGCAAACCATCCTATCATTGGATATCAGTTTGATGATAAGTATGAATGTCCTATGGAGAATACATCTAGTTTATGGGTATCAATTCTTATTCATAAGGGACGTTTATCTCAAAGGTTTGGGGCAGGGAATTGGAATCCATGATATTCTTATTTTTTATGAATTTTTGGATGTCTTTCTGGAATATTTTCCTAGTTTTCCACAAAAAAATGATGTGGATTTCTTGATATAACTCATACCTGGTTCTACACCAATTTCAAAGACTCTATATAGAATTTCCAAAATTTAGTTGTAGTAATTGAAGAAGAAATTCCAAAAAAACCATGATAAGGGATTTGTTCATCCATGTGTGTCACCTTGGGATGATCTAGTTATTTTTGTGAAGAAGAAATATTTATTAATGTGACTCTACACTAATTATCATGAGTTGAACAATATCACAATCAAGAATTAGTATCATCTTCCACATATTGATGATTTGTTTGATCAACTTCATGGATATCAACACTTTTACAAGATTTACCTTCATTCAGGATATCATTAATTGAGGTTCAAGAAGGAGGATATACCCAATATGGAATTATGAACAAGGGATGGTCACTATGAATGTATAGTAATTCCATTTGGTTGAACTAATTCCTCAATTATCTTCATGGATTTGATGAATATAGTCTTTAGAGATTACCTCGATCTGTTTTTTGGTAGTCTTTATAGATGATATTATTATCTATTCAAAGTGAAAGGAAGAGCATGAAGACCACTTGATAATTATGCTAAAGAACCTACAAAATTAGAAACTATTTGAAAAACATACAAAGTGTGTATTTTGGATGAAAAAGGATTCATTTTTGTGTCACATAATCTTAATATATGTTATTGGATTAGATCCATCAATAATGGGGTCTATTAGATATTTTCCTAGACCAACAATGGTGAATGAGATCTATTATTTTCTTGGTTTAGCTGAAAGTTGTCAAAATTTTCTGGATAATTTATCATGACTATCTAATACTATAACCATGTTAACTCAGAAGGGTTTCAAGTTCCTATGGATAGAAGAATGTGATGATAATTTTAAGGAACTAAATACAAGATTAGTCAGCGCACCAGTATTAACATTACCCTATAATGGGGAAAGGTTTTTAATCTATAGTGATGCATCCAATAAAGTATTGGGATGTGTTCTTATGAATAACAACATAGTTATCACTTATGACCAATGAAAATTGAATATTAATTATTAGAATTTCCCAACTCCTGATTTGAATTTCTCCGCAGTAAAATTTTCATTAAAGATATGTAAAAATTATCTCTATTGAGAAAATTGCGGTATATATACCAACCATAAAATTATAAAATATATATTCATAGAGAATGAGTAGAGAAAGTGCAATAGGATATGGTTAGAGCTGAAAAAGGATTATAACTTCTGATTAAATTATTACCCAGGGAAAGTGAACAAGGTGGTCAATGATTTGACTCAAACGGATCTTTACAGATAATCCATGATAGGGATCTCAAAAGATCCAATATTTATGTATTTTAAAAGGATGGATTTGGAAATCATGAAGGGGGGAAATATTATCTTGATCAATTAAATGTTCAACCCTCCATCCAAGTAAAGATTAAAAAGGCGCTGAAGGAAGTTGTATAGATATAAAATACAGTTAGTTGTGTTCTTGAGTTTAACCTTATTTATGATGGAATGATAAGGTTTAGAAACCATGTATGTGTTACATATTTACCATATTAAAAGAATGTTCTATTAAATTAAGCTCGTAGTTCATCATTCTATGAGTATGGCTCCCTTCTCCCATGGCTCCCCCATCCCGCTCTAGGCCTCGTCTAGGGTTTCTCTTGAAACCCTTCTCTTCGAGGCTGGCGGCATGTTTGAATGTCATTTCTTCTCCTCTCCCTCTCTTAATTCCTTCATTACTTCCTCTCTCTTTTTAAAACATCTATATTTCCTTCTTTTTGTCACTGATTCTCTCTAGAGGTTTGGTGTTTAATCATTTTTTCGCAGGTTGGTTGTTACTCCCGATGATGGTTGTTGATACATCCCTCATCCGCTTCATCCCCTCTCTGACCTCTCATTACAGCGCTTCTATCCAGGTCGGATCTAGAGCGATGGGTACTTTGTGGTTTTGGGAAATGCGGAATGGTGGTCGAGGGATTTCCAAGATCCCCTATGTTGGCATGTTCTTGGTTTTAGCTTCGAATTTAATTTCAAGCGAGATGGTGTCATTTGGAGGTGCTGACTACTCATATCCCTACCTTGACCCCATGGTCCTCTACTCCTCCTAGTTGGTGCTGGAGTGGTGGTTCCTCAAAGGTTTTATGAGGTGGCATTTTGTGGCAATTGATTCTTCTCACGTGACATGTTTCTTCTGGTTTTGATGAAGTTTTGTGTGTACCTTCTATGGTGGTGGCTTCATATGAGGTTTGTTCAGTGTTCTTTTCGACTTATCCTACTAATAAGATTTTGTTCTAGCTTTTTCATGCCTCAAGGATGGCGTGTTGTTCAGTTAAGGATGATTGTGGTAATGTTAATCCGGAGATAGTCCGGTGTCAGGAATCAGCCAAACTCGTGGATGACGGCATGACGTTTCGTGTTTCTAGTATGGATGAGATGATGAATCTTTCGACGGCGATGGTGATGGCGAAGACGATGCCAGATGCCGGTGAAGCTCACCGATAGTCTGGTTTGATGTAGATAGGGTAGATGTTGCATAAGGTGTGTTAATCGAGGTAGGGTGTAACACCCCAGGTAAATAAAGAATATGACATTTTCATATTTATCCATATTTGTGAATAAAATATTAATATTACTTTAAATGGGAAGCTATGTTCTATGGCGTACCCAATACGCGACAACGAGTTTCTTGGGAATCTTACATTGCACTCTAATTATAAAATAATATTATTTTAAATCATAGTTAACGCCTAACTATTGTAATAGAGAGAATGAATGAAACTAACTACAAAATGATTATATATGTTTCTAAAATATTTTTACTTTTATCTAATAAATTTTAGAGGCTTAAAATGTGAATGAATCCAATTTTAAAGCGTAAATATTCTAATATTCTTTAAAAGGTCGATTAACCACCTTTTGATGGCGAATGCATTTTAAATCCACTTTTTGAAAATTTCATATGTTATATTGGACCAAATAAAATTCTTCTTTAGAATCGAGACATCATAATTTACATTGTGTAAATTTTTGGTATTTTTTCGATAAAGTTCATTTTTTAATGAATAGTGAAAAATGTTGTATTTTAATTCAAAACCACTTTTTAATCTAATTTATTTATATGATTAGATTATCTTTTGAATTGGTTTTAAAGTCAAATTATAATATATTTTTACCATTTAATCCAATAGTGGTCATTGGAATTAATTTCACTTTGAAATTGGACTTAAACTAGTGTCCATCTTTTAATAGTTATTGTTTCTTAAAAACACGCTATTTGTTTTGACAGTGGGAATTGATTATTAAATTAATTAATGCAACTTATATGTTGTGAATTTTGTAAAATGGACATAATTTTTTAATTCGGAATATCAAATATAGCTTAGGGTGAATTTTTGGTAATTTTCTGAAAAACATTAATTTTTGAAAAATAGTGAAACCACTAAGTGGTATTTAAAGAAACTGATTTTTCTTTTAAATTAAACTTTACCACTTCTGTGATTTTAATTTCAAAAATATTACATACATGGTTTTCATTAGTATGTAAAATGTGGTTCGATGTGATTAAAATAATTTTTTGGTGAATAGTAACTTTTAGGTTTTATTTATCGCGATTAAAGGCAATTAGTGCAATTTAAGGTAAAAATAATGTTTTAATAATATTAAATGACCTTGACACATGTCTTACCCTTATTGGATGAGTCATGGCCGACCATGACAATCCATGTGTCAACTTGGGGACCCCATGGAGCCACTTTGGTAGGAAAATGACAATAATACCTTTTTATTTAATGTTAAAATTAAAATGTCACAAACATGTGTTGTTTTACTAAAACAATTTTTACATGGGGTTATAAAAGTCATATTTTTTACTATAAATATTAATTATAAAGATAAAAATATTTACTACATCATTATATTTGTTTTATAATTTTTAGACACTAAATAAACTAAATTATTTACGACACAATGATGATGCAGCGATTACCTCATTATTTAATGTTTTAAATAAAATGAAAATATAATGTAAAATCTAAGACCTAAAACTGTCAAAAACCTATTGGATGGGTGGATTTAGAAATATTATCCCCTTATCCTATAAATATATCCTTTTGGGTCCTTTAAAATCCGAAAATCATTTTATAATAAAGTAATATTTTATAACTTTCCAAGAGTGCCCCTCCTATCCTCTTATAAAAGGCCCCCACCTCTACCACCTTACACACACCTCTCAATCATTTGGCTTGGCCAACCCCTACCAATTTAATTTCTCCACATCCCTCTCTTCATAATTTAAGCCTCACTTTGGGCATAATTCTTTCCAAGGAAGACTTTGATCTCAAATCAAAGAGAGTTACCTGAATTAAAGGTAATGTCTTCCCTTGTGTTCTATTGTTTTATTTTTCTTCTCCAAACCCCTAAACTATTTTTATTACTTTTTTTTGTAACAAAACCAGTATCTTAAATATAATAGGATTTTTTTATAATAAGGATCTTAGCTACACTAACACACACCTCCGTCTAATGGTTAAAGAACATACTGTTTCTGTGGATGGTGAATTACTGCCTCACGAAATGATGATTGTTCTATCATCTCATACCACCTATCATGGTGGCCATTATGATCGAACTATATTTATTTATGATATATATTATATTTATTTCCTCTCTATGCTTCTTTATTTTATATTTAATACATACCTTTATGCTTTTAATGTTGTGAAAATGCGATAATTTCATTTGAGGAAGTGTGGACTACCGCCCCCTCAAGTGATGTGACTCATTCATTCAATACATGGAATGTATAAAGAATGAAATTTATGAACTTATGTGATCTATATAACATATATATTATACTGGAATTATAATATATATATATATATATCATCTAATTTAATTCTATTAATGTGCCAAAGAAATGAAAGTAGCGTTCATGCGTACGTACGACTTACCGTCTCCATGAACGGTACATTTCATTTCTTATCTCCAAATTTTATGTACTATTATAAGTACATATATATAATGGATATATATGTCATATATTACATATAAATTATGGATATGATTCTGGAATTATAATATATATATATCTCTCTTTTTACTTTAATTCCATTAATATGACAAAAAAATTAAAGTAGCGTTCATGCGTAAGTACGGCCTACCGTCTCCATGAACGGTGCTTTTAATTTTTTATCTCCAAATGTTATGGAATAGTATAAAATGAATATATACTGGATATATATGATATTTAAAACATTAATAATATTCTGCAGATGATGTACCTATAACTACATGGAAAATTCTTTTCCAACAAGTTCAATTTTTACTCAAGTACCGAACATCGACAAAAATATCAGATATGAACTCACATTATTAACCAATTATTATAAAATAATAATATGTGATATGAAATGAATAATAATATATATAGGATGTCCTTACGCAATTATAAACTGACCAAATTTTATTATTCAAGAGATTAAAGAACGATCGAGTCATGTCGGACACGAGGTAAGGGATCCTACCTTTCTCTTTCTTTTTAAGTACACTCTTTTATGTGATTCCTTTTAAGCTAATATTTCTTATGATTAGGATTTTCTTTTATATTAATTTTACTGTATTTTTATTTTCATTTGATGAGAGACCCTATTTTCTCTCATCAATCCATTTTGGAAGTTTTAATTGGCGTCGTTAGGCTGCCGAAATTTCGTAAGGGGCTTTTTATCTCACTTTGTGTTTTCGTGAGATTCATGCTATATTTGCCAATATTTCATTTTGAGTGGTGTATGTACTGTACAATATTATACTCTTTGTGTAACAGAATTTTTTCTATGAGTATTTACATCAATTGTTTGTAGACTTTCTTTCATGGGGTGTACGTTTCGTAAGTTACCCAAATCGGTAAGGGAACCTTTCACCCTCCTATTTTTAAAAGACTTCTTTTGTTATGTCTTTTAATTTTCATCTTATTATGTGGTGATATGTTCTTATAAATCCTTATTGCCATAAATTTTATGTCCAAGAGATGAGATACCCTTTATCTCTCTCATCAACTCTTTTTCTAAAATTTGATGTGACGCGATTAGGCTGTCAAGGGAACTTCTTAACCCAATTTCGATTTCTTTGGGTTCAACATGTAGTTATTGAATATGTCATCCTTTAAATATGTGTGAATGACCTTTGATTAATTTAAACTTAATATCCACTTATATTGGGTGTATTTATATTTGTCGCACATAATTATGAGATTGATTTATCCTTAATTTAAGGATACCATATTTATAATGGATTTCATCTCAGTTTTCATTTCCATTGATACTTCATTGATGTTATGCACCAATTCACTCTTATATGGTGTATATACTGTCCTTTTGAATATTATATCATGAATCCCTTTATTCTCATGATATTATAAAGTTTTGATTAAATGTTATTCCTCAATTATTCTATTCAAGTGTCTCCCATTTTGTTAAAAACCCTTTAACTAAAATATTGTTTTAAATGTATTAATGATTTAATCTTATAAATATTTCTCCTTAATATCCATGTTTTCAAAATGGTTTTAAGGATTTATTTATATGGATATTAATGGTTTAAAATGTTAAAATATTCAATGTGGTTTGGGAAACTTTGATTCAAAAATATCTTTATTAAATGTTTTAAATGGTTTTGAAAATGGTTTTTAGAATGGATTCATTATTTCAATATCTTAAAATGTTATATTGTTATTACAATGTTGGAATGTTATATTTCTTTTATGCTTAAGTTATGTTCTATGATTATGTTATGGTTCTTGGGAATTTTTTATGAATATGGGTGGTTCCGTGATAAACTAAGGGCGGGTGATCCCGATATAGCTCTCCAATGCATTGGGTAACGCGAAGGGGTTAAACGTTAAGGTTTCTCCGAAGAGATTTAGGGAATATACTGTGATGGGTATTCCAAACGTAACCAAGAGGGTTACTCCCTATGTAAGAATGTTATGAATGCCTCAAGTTACCTTTATGTCTTATTATTTCATTGAGTTATTCATAAATCTTATGATTTCATGAGGTATGTTAATGTGCTTATGTTTTATGAGTAATGTATGATTTCATTGATTCTTATGTATACATGGACTAATGTTTTATTTCCATATTTTTATAACCCTTACTGAGATTTTTATGAGCATCCCATGTTTTTTTGAAATGTTTTTCATAGGACATAAAGTTGAAAAGGGTCAACGATGGGATCAAGGAAATGACAGGCTGTCTAAAACAAGGAACTAGACATGACTCTTTTGTTAAAGAGTTTTTATTTTGTGAAAAAAATGGAAGCTGAGTAGATGTGTCTACTTTGTAATCTTTGAGATGTAATAGTTATGTCCTAATTCTCTAAAATTCAATGCCTGGAAATATCCTCAATGTGAATTATTCATTTAATTCAATAAGAAGTAATGTTTAAGGTCGGGTCCTTATAGTTGGTATCAAAGGTCAGTTTAGATAACTTTAGAGGTTAGGGTATTCTGTAAGCATAAGTGACATTACCATAATGGTTAGGATTTTAGAAAGGGTCATAGTTTTTAGATAAAGTGAATGAGTAAGTATATCTTACTGATTATCTTACTCATTAGTACATGATGATTTTGTTGATATACTCACACTGACATTTTTGGTTTTAGTAAATGGATGGATCTAGCAGGCACCAAAGTGACAATGGGTTTGAAAGAAACTGTGGTGGTTCTCTGATTAAGAGACTGGATGAAATGGGGGATTCAATGTTAAATCTAGTGGTTATTCTAAACCGACTATCCAGGAGTCAGGATCAACCACTTGTACCTTGGTATGTTCTATAATGCATCATGTACGAGACGACCAATCGATGTGGAAGTTTAGGTAATAATTTTAAAGGTAACCATTCGGTTTTATATGATCCTTACTTTTTAGGTAACTATGAGTTATTATATATAGTGATGGAAAATGAAAGGCATGAGATAAACATGATGTTAAAATAGGTTATGATTATTTTTGAAGATTTTAACTCATTTTGAGGAATGTTTTAAGAATTATATAGTTTTGGAAAAAGGACAACACGTAGACTGTGTGAGAACCTGTCGTGTCTGATGAAGCTATGGGAATCGAACCCACAACCAAAGTGCGACTGGTATTTATCACCTACCACTGGACTATGTGAATTCCTTGGTTAGATTGACTAATTCTTTTTAGTTGGATGATCTTATGAATCTATAATAAGTTTATTTTGGGTTATCTATGGAAATTTTTAACCTATCATGGAGGATATGTGATTAGGTTATTTAATTTTCAGTATGATACTTTAAGAGTAACTGGTGTTATTTGGAGATAAATATTAAGGTTTATCTTGGAAGACTGTGTGATTAAATCCTTCAGAGATTTGGGTTTCAGTCTTAGTTTTGATTACATGGAGGAATTTTATAGATAGATGTTTTTTGATTGGTCTTTGTTGAACATTGGGTATTGTTTGAAAAATTTTGGAGATTAAGAATAGTTTTTTATAAAGGATTATCCTTTTTGGGTATTATCTGATCTCATACTAACCTTTTTTGTTTTAGTTTTGGTTAAGACATGGGAATTATATAGTTATCTTTTGTGGATTAGGTGATTCTCTAGAAGTTGATTATAGCTCTCTTAATGTGAACAAGTCATCCTAAATACTCGTCTTTTGGAGAAAATATGAGTTCGTGTAAGAAATCTAGTCAATGTTGAAATTCAACATGACAAGTATGTATGTTTCCTTATGTTTTAGTTAAGCTCAAAAATAAATTCCTTAATGAAAAGTAACTTAAAACAAAAATTTTGTCTGTTAATTTTTCCAACTGGGGAATCAAATACCGTTTAACCCATCACAAGTGTGTGATTTTCTTGTGGTTAACTTTCTCCTAGACATGATTACTATCACTATCCATCAGAACATGACCCTTTGTTTTCTACTCCATATCCATATTTTCATACTTGGAATCCTAGTATGGGTTAACTCGGGTGACCTTTGTACTTCTCTTTATTTATTTTAATGTGATAGTCTAACTGACTTTTGATCCGATGTGGGGTTTTTAGTGAAGTTTCCAAGCCCAATTTTAAAATTGCGAGGACGCAATTCCCAAAAGGGGGGAATGATGTAACACCCCAGGTAAATAAAGAATATGAAATTTTCATATTTATCCATATTTGTGAATAAAATATTAATATTACTTTAAAGGGGACGCTATGCTCGATGGCGTACCCAATACGCAACAACGAGTTTCTTGGGAATCTTACATTGCACTCTAATTATAAAATAATATTATTTTAAATGGTATTTACCGCCTAGCTGTTGTAATGGCAGGAATGAATGTAACTAACTAAAAAAGGATTATATATGTTTGTCAAATATTTTTACTTTTATCCAATAAATGTTAGAGGCTTAAAATGTGAATGAATCCAATTTTAAAGCGTAAATATTCTAATATTCTTTAAAAGGTCGATTAACCACCTTTTGATGGAGAATGATTTTTAAATCCATTGTTTGAAAATTTCATATGTTATATTGGACCAAATAAAATTCTTCTTTAGAATCGGGACATCATAATTTACATTGTGTAAATTTTTGGTATTTTTTCGATAAAGTTCATTTTTTTAATGAATAGTGAAAAAAGTTGTATTTTAATTCAAAACCTCTTTTTAATATAATTTATTTATACGATTAGATTATCTTTTGAATTTGTTTTAAATTCTAATTATAATATATTTTTACCATTTAATCCAATAGTGGTCATTGGAATTAATTTCACTTTGCAATTGGACTTAAACTATTGTCCATCTTTTAATAGATATTGTTTCTTAAAAACACGCTATTTGTTTTGACAGTGGGAATTGATTATTATATTAATTAATGAAACTTATATGTTTTGAATTTTTTAAAATAGACATCATTTTTGAATTCGGAATATCAAATATATATTGGGGTGAATGTTTGGTAATTTTCTGAAAAACTTCAATTTTTTATGAATAGTGAAACCACTAAGTGGTATTTAAAGAAACTGATTTTTCGTTTAAATGAAACGTTACCACTTCTGTGATTTGAATTTCAAAAATCTGACATACATGGTTTTAATTATGATGTAAAATGTGGTTCAATGGGATTAAAATAATTTTTTGGTGAATAGTAACTTTTAAGTTTTATTAATCGTGATTAATGGTAATTAGTGCAATTTAAGGTAAAAATAATGTTTTAATAATATGAAATGACCTTGACACATGTCCTACATTTATTGGATGAGTCATGGACGACCAATAAAATCCATGGGTCAACTTGGGGACCCCATGGAGCCACTTTGGTAGGAAAATGACAATAATACCTTTTTATTTAAAGTTAAAATTAAAATGTCACAAACATGTGTTGTTTTTCTAACAATTTTTACATGGGGTTATACAAGTCATATTTTTAACTATAAATATTCATTATAAATATAAAAATATTTCCTACATCATGATATTTTTTTTATAATTTTTAGACACTAAATAAACTAAATTATTTATTACACCATGATGATGCAGCGATTACATCATTATTTAACGATTTAAATAAAATGAAATGATAATGTAAAATCTAAGACCTAAACTTGTAAAAAACCTATTGGATGGGTGGATTTAGAAATATTATCACCTTATCCTAGAAATATATCCTTTTGGGACCTTTAAAATCAGAAAATAATTTTATAATAAAGTAATATTTTATAACTTTCCAAGAGTGCCCCTCCTCTCCTCTTATAAAAGGCCCCCACCTCTACCACCTTACACACACCTCTCAAGCCTTTGGCTCGGCCACCCCCAGCCCATTTCATCTCTCCACATCCCTCTCTTCATCATTGAATCCCCACTTTGGGAAGAATCCTTTTCAAGGAAGCCATTGAGCTCAAATCAAAGAGAGTTACCCAATTTAAAGGTAATGTCTTCCCTTGTGTTCTTTTGTTTAATTTTTCTTCTCCAAACCCCTAAACTCTTTTTATTACTATATTTTGTAACAACACCAGTATCTTAAATATAATAGGATTTTTTTATAATTATTATTCAAGCTACACTAACACACAACTCCATCTAATGGTTAATGAACATACTATTTCCGTGGATGGCGAATTACTGCCTCACGAAACGATGATTGTTCTATCTTCTCATACCACCTCTCATGGTGGACATTATGATGGAACTATATTTATTTAAGATATATATTATATTTATTTCCTCTCTATTCTTCTGTATTTTATATTTAATATATACCTTTATGCTTTTCATGTTGTGTAAATGCGATAATTTCATTTGAGGGAGTGTGGACTATCGCCCCCTCAAGTGATGTGACTCGTTCATTCAATACATGGAATGTATAAATAATGAAATTGATGAACTTATGTGATATATATAACATATATATTATACTGGAATTATAATATATATATATATATATATCATCTCTTTTAATTTCATTAATGTGCCAAAGAAATGAAAGTAGCGTTCATGCGTACGTACGGCTTACCGTCTCCATGAACGGTACATTTCATTTCTTATCTCCAAATGTTATGTACTATTATAATTACATATATATAATGGATATATATGTCATATATTAAATCTAAATTATGGATATCATTCTGTAATTATAATATATATATCTCTCTTTTAACTTTAATTCCATTAATATGACAAAAAAAATTAAAGTAGCGTTCATGCGTACGTACGGCCTACCGTCTCCATGAATGGTTCTTTTAATTTTTTATCTCCAAATGTTATGGAATAGTATAAAATGAATATATAATGGATATATATGATATTTAAAACATTAATACTATTCTGGAGATGATGTACCTATAACTACATGGAAAATTCTTTTCCAACAAGTTCAAATTTTACTCATGTACCGAACATCGACAAAAACATCTGATATGAACTCACATTATTAACCAATTATTATAAAATTATAATATGTGATATGAAATTAATAATAATATTTAGAATATGTCCTTACGCAATTATAAATTGACCAAATTTTATTGTTCGGGAGATTAATGAACGATCGAGTCATGTCGGACACGAGGTAAGGGATCATACCTCTCTCTTTCTTTTTAATTACACTCTTTTATGTCATTCCTTTTATGCTAATCTTTCTTATGATTGGGATGTAATTTTATATTACTCTTACTATACTTTTTATGTTAATTTGATGAGAGACCCTATTTTCTCTCATCAATCCATTTTGGAAGTTTTAATTGGCGTCGTTAGGCTGCCAAAATTTCGTAAGGGGCTTTTTTTCTCACTTTGGGTTTTCGTGACATTCATGCTACATTTGCCAATATTTACTTTTTAGATGTGTATGTACTGTCCATTATTCTACTCTTTGTATAACATACTTTCGTTTATGAGTATTTTCATCAATTTTGTATAGTCCTTCTTTCATGGGGTGTACGTTTCGAAAGTTACCCAAATCGGTAAGGGAACCTTTCACCCTCCTCTTTTTAAAAGACATATTTTGTTATGTCTTTTAATTTTCATCTTATTATGTGGGGATATGTTCTTATATATCATTATTTCCATAAATTTTATGTCCAAGTGATGAGATACCCTTTATCTCTCTCATCAACTCTTTTTATAAAATTTGATGTGACGCCGTTAGGCTGTCAAGCGAACTTCTTAACCCAATTTCGATTTCTTTGGGTTCAACATGTAGTTATTGAATATGTCATCCTTTGAATATGTGTGAATGACCATTGATTATTTTACACTTAATATCCACTTATATTGGGTGTATTTATATTTTTCTCTCATAATTATGAGATTGATTTATCCTTAATTTAAGGATACCATCTTTATAATGTATTTCATCTCAATTTTCATTTCCATTGAGACTTCATTGTTGTTATGCAACAATTCACTCTTATATAGTGTATATACTGTCCTTTGGAATATTATATCATGAATACCTTTATTCTCATGATATTATAAAGTTTTGATTAAATGTTATTCCTCAATTTTTCTATTCAAGTGTCTATCATTTTGTTAAAAACCCTTTAACTAAAATATTCTTTTAAATGTTTTAATGATTTAATCTTACAAATATTTCTCATTAATATCCATGTCTTCAAAATGGTTTTAAGGATTTATTTATATGGATATTAATGATTTAAAATGTTAAAAGCTTCAATGTGGTATGGGACACTTTGATTCAAAAATCACTTTATTAAATGTTTTAAATGGTTTTGAAAATGGTTTTTAGAATGGATTCATTATTTCAATATCTTAAAATGTTATATTGTTATTACAATGTGGGAATGTTTCTTTCTTTTGTTCTTAAGGTATGTTCTATGATTATGTTATGGTTCTTGGGCATTGTTTATGAATACGGGTGGTTCCGTGATAAACTAAGGGCGGGTGAGCCCGATATAGCTCTCCAATGCATTGGGTAACGCGAAGGGGTTAAATATTATGGTTTCTCCGAAGAGATTTAGGGAATATACTGTGATGGGTATTCCAAACGTAACCGAGAGGGTTACTCCCTATGTAATAATGTTATGAATGCCTCAAGTTACATTTATGTCTTATGATTTCTATGAGTTATTCATAAATTTCATGATTTCATGAGGTATGTTAATGTACTTATGTTTTATGAGTAATGTATGATTTCATTGATTCTTATGTATACATGGACTAATGTTTTCTTTTCGTATTGTTATAACCCTTACTGAGCTTTTTATGCTCATCCCATGTTTTTTTAAATGTTTTTCACAAGACATAAAGTTTAATAGGGTCAACGATGGGATCAAGGAAATTTCAGGCTCTCTAAAACAAGGAACTAGACATGTCTCTTTTGTTAAAGAGTTTTTATTTTGTGAAAAAAATGGAAGGTGAGTAGATGTGCCTACTTTGTAATCTTTGAGATGTAATAGTTATGTCCTAATTCTCTAAAACTCTAAACCTGAAAAGATCCTCAATGTGAATTATTCATTTAATTCAATAATAAGTAATGTTTAAGGCCGGGTCCTTATATAGGGTGCGAGTCTTGAGGTGATGAAGGAATCGAGAGGACCCTTTTATCGATTCGGTTGAAATTACCTTGATTTTTTAATTTTTAATTTTATGATTTTTGGTATGCCAAAGTGGCAGTTGGGTTTTCCTACAGTGTTTTTTTGAATTTTTAATTTTCATGTAGTATGGGGATCATCTAGGTTAGATATGTGTGGGTGATATGTGGTGGTTTTTCTATGGTTCCCACTTTTCCAAAAGGTTTAATCTTAATAAAATAATAAAAAATGGATTGTGGACATTCTCTATTCATCATGTAAGTATGAAGATGTATATGGATTTAAAGGAATACTTATGTTGGTGTGGAATGAAGAGAGATATCAAAGAGTTTGTATCTCAGTTCTGGGTATACCAGCAAGTTAAGGTTTAAAGACAAAAATATAAGGGTATGTTTCATCCCTTAATCATAAAATAATTGAAATGGGAGAACATCACTATGAATTTTGTGGTTGGACTCCCCAAAACCTTTAAAGGGTTTAATGCTATATGGGTAGTAGATTATTACATTAATAAGTCAGAACACTCCATTACTATCAAAGAAGACTTCTCTCGAGAGAAAATTTCTAGGATATATATTCGGGAAGTGGTAAAGATGCATGGAGAACCATATTCTATTGTATATGATCAGGAACCTAGGTTTACCTCAAAATTTTTGTGATGTATTTAGAAAGTACTTGATACAAAATGGTGTTTCATCACGACTTACCATCCTCATATGGATAGCCATTCTGAACGAACAATTCAAACCCTAGAAGATATTTTGAGATCTAGTTCTCTATATTTCAAATGTGGTTGGGATCAACACCTTCTTCGCATTGATTTTTCTTACAAAAATATCTTTCACTCTAAAATTTATGTGGATCGTAATGAATCCCTATATGGGAAGAAATTTAGAGATCCAACATATTCGGATGAAGTTAGAGAAAGGAAGCTATTGGGGCCTAATATCACTAAATAGAATGTTGATATGGTTAGAACCATTCAACAACATATCAAGGTAGCAAAAAGTTGGTAGAAACTTTTTGCTAATAACCGACAACGTGATCTAGAATTTGAAGTCGATGAGAAGGTGTTTCTAGGAATTTCTCCATGAAATAAAGTTATGATGTTTGAGAAGAAAGGGAAACTAAACCCTAGGTATATCGGTCCCTTTGAGATTCTGGATCTTATTGGGATTTTATCATATCTATTGACAAGTCATCAAAATCTCTCTCAAATCCATGATGTGTTCAATATATCTCTCTTAAAGAAGTGCATACCCGACCATTCACATGTATTGAACTCAAAGGTAATATCACTGCAGGAGGATCTTTCTTACCAGGAGTAACCAATTGAAATTATAGATTATACATAAAAAGTTCTACAAAACAATATCACTCACTTGGTAAAACTTTTGTGGGAAAAACACCAGTAAGAGGAAACTATGTGGGAACTTAAGAAAATGACAATGTAGAAGTATCTTCACTTGTTTGTATTAGAATGATGACTTTCAAGTGCGTAATTCATTTTAAGGGGGGTAAAATGTAACACCCTGAGTTTTTATGAACTTTTTTCGGATTAAATTAAATTTCTTTGATATATTATGTCATATGTTACGCCAAGCTAATTTTACGCTACACGCAACACTAGCTTAGCTTTATTTACATGCATCACTAAGTCTCTATAAAACATCCTTTTATTATTATTTAAATAAGAGAATAATCTAGCTATTAAATTAGTAGGTATGAATAGTGTTAACTAACTTATGAAAATTTAAATTCATTGGTTACTAATTAACTAGAAACAAAAATATATACCAATTGAATATAAAGTAATTGTTTTTATTTTTATACTCCCAAAGGAATTTTATATTAATAAATTAAATTAATAATAATTATTGAATAATATTAATGAAATATATATAAATTATATAGTCAATCAAATATTTTTTTATATCCATCAAATAGATTTTTTCGTATAAGATATTAACTACCCCATTTTTATGCATAAAAACCTATATTTTTCAAAAAGGAAACTTTATCACCTTTTAATGGTGAACCCATTTTAAATCAAAATTTTGACACTTTTATATATTCTATTTGAAAAAATAAACTTCTTATTTGAAAGGAGGATATAAAAATTTACTTTATTTAATTTAATTGTTAATTTTCTTATAAGTTTCATGTTTTGATGAATATTAAAAAAATACATAACATTAATTGAAAACAATTTTTCCATCAAATAATTTATGCTATTGAATTAAATTTTTGATTGATTTTAAATTATAATTATATTAAATTTTTATTATTTAATCTAATTTAGTTCATTAGAATAAATTTTACACTGAATTTATATATAAAAACATTTCAATATTTTTTATGTTTTAACTTGAATAACCCATTTTATCTCCCGATCAATGACATTAATTTTAAATTAATTAATGCATTTTTTGTGTTTTAAATTTTTAAAAATGGATTCCATATTTTTAATCAGATTCTCCAAATTATGTAAGTAGGTTTCTTCTATTTTTTGGCATTATGAATAGTAATGTTTTTAATATTATATTAACACTAATAAAATATAAATAAGATAATTGAGGGTAAAAAAATAAAATTATAAATAATATAAAATTACCCTAACAGTTGTCTTAATTTCATTGGATTGGTGTATTTTGATGGAGATCAACCTTGGGCCTAAATTGTAACCTTTTTGAGCCACATGGATAAGAGTAAAACATTGATTATATTTTATTTAAGGAAAATTTAAGGATTTCATACTCCTATTTTCAAAAACTATATCATTTTTAATATACAGTAACATAGAAGATAAATTAGTCTATAAATAGTAATTTTAAATATTAATTTTTTTATTTATCATGGTAATTTATTTTCTATTTTTAGGAAATAAATAAATTCAATAATTGATTCTACAATGATGGTATGGTAATTTTTTAATTAATGGAAATACCAAATAAATGATATTCAATTTGTTAAAATAAAAAAATTGATATAATTAATGTCAACCCCAATTTTTTTGGATGATATTAACATGTTAGGGATTATTTAATATATTTGTTTCAATAATATCATATTGTTATATAATTTAAAAAAACAAATAATTTATAGTGTTAAAATTAACACAAATGGTATTTTATGAAAGTAATATTTTATTTAAGTATTTAAAAATTCTAAAAATATTAAATAAGGACAAGGAAATGATATATGGTCGAAAATATCATAAATTTAACATTTATATTCCAATTTAAAATTTTTATATAAATATTACATTATTTTAACATTAAAAACATTATTAGCAATGTTAAAATTAAAATAGGTTAACTAATGGTTAATAAAATGAGAAAATGTTTAAAATGGCATAAAAACTATCAAAAATTTAATATTTTATTATATTACAGCATTATAAAATCTTAGATTCGAATCCATAGTCTTTTTGTGGTATTTGGATTGATATTGAATTTATTATAAATTATAATTTCTGTAAATTCCAAAATCACTCATCAACTTCATTATAAAGGGGAACCTCCTATATCTCTTCTACACGTCACTTTGAGCCTTCCAGATCGACCATCCCCTAACCATTTCCCTTCAAAAATTCCCCATTAACCTTTTAGAGGTGATGTTCTTATCAAAATACCAACTCTACTATCAGTAAGATGAGCTCTAGAGGGAGACTATCAAAGAAGAGGAGGTTCAGATATAAATGAAGGAAACCATGTCTAAGTTAAGGATTAATTCCACAATATCATTATTATTTGTATTGTTTATATATAATTATATAGCATGAAATATTTATCTTTCATGTCCATGTTTCTTAAAAATGTTTTCCTGAATATTTTATTATTATTCTTCTATAAATGTTTAAATTCATTTTTACCTGTGTATGAATTTTTATTTAACTATTTGAAAAGAATTATATTTTAATTTTCTTAACAAGGTACTTTTTTGAATTTTCTACAAAAAAGTAATAGAATAATGTTTTTTTGAATTATAAAGCATGAATGAATTTTTAAACTTCCATGATACCTTAATGAAATGAATCTTCCATTACAATATTATAAGTTTATTTTCATTAAATGTTTTCTTTTAAAATGATTAGGGATTTTAATAAAAGAAAATAATTTAAAAGAGGAGAGGATATTTTCCTCAATAATAGTTTTCAATTGACCTCTCAAAATTATTTTTCATCTAAGATAAAATTATTTAGTTTTACTTATGTTTTAATGGGTATATTATTCAATATTACCATTCTTATTCTTTCTATAAATGGTTTTTGTTTACGATGGAATGATATTTGTGAACCCCATTTATTTTCGATGGGTCATGTTATGATTGAGTGATATTTATGAAACCCATTTCATTACATGTGTTCCGATATGACACATGATTTATGTTCTTGTAGAAAATATATGTATGACTTCATTATGATATGGGTGGTACCTATATCTCCCTCCAATGCATTGGGTAAAGATTTATATCTCATGTGATAGACATAGAGGACCATATCTACTAGTGTGGTCTTGGGAGTGAACCTTGACTACTAATATAGTTATGCGAGTAAACCATGACTATAAATATTGTTATGGGAGTGAACCATGACTACCAATATGGTATAAGGAGTGAAATAATACTTCTAGGATGGCCTTGGAATGGATTCCTTGACTACTATGGAAATCATTTTATACCCTGAATATCCCAAAGGCCATATTTTTTTATTCATTTTTTATAATCCCCATTTTAAGGGTTGAAGGGGATCCATAACGTAGCATGTTGGCTTCATGGAATTACATAACCCAAAGGTCTTATAGAAATTCATCTAGACTATAACTACTTGTAACTACACCTCCCCAATATCTACATCATGATGTCATCTCTAAACCTTTGCATGGCTGTTCATCTAGGCTTCCCATGCATACACAGGCTGGTCCCGATGGAATTTTTCATACCCTATTATTCTTCCTAATCTATTTTCTCTGCTATGATGAATGCACCTTATCTAAATCCTCATCTGGATCCTGCTCCTTGTGGAGTTTTTCTAGTCCATTAAGGCCCAATTTCATGTGGCTCAAAGGGCTTGAGGTGGCCCGAAGGCCTTGAGGTCGCTCGAAGGCCTTGACGTGGCCCTAAATCCTTACTGTCCTGAAGGCCTTGGGTGTCTCAAAGGCCTTGAAGGACCCAATGACCAAATTAGGGGCCCAAAATCCCAAACATATGAATAGTTATGAAAACTATAGTACTGAACATTACCAACTATAGTACTACTACTACAACCCAGAAATATGTATCCTCTCGAATTTGATCTTGGGTCTCTTGGATGCACTTGTTGAGTTCTCACCAACTGGGGTGAGGCTCTTGTGCATCATTTTATATATCATATATGTCTTCCACAAATTTCATGTCTTATTCCAATGTTATGATTTCAAGTATTATATTCTTTATGATTTATGATTTATGTATTATGAATTTACAATCATTATTCCATTATTCATATTTAAAATCATTTATATGAAGGGTATGATCTTCTATTTTCATGATTGTGTTTTCATACCCTTATGCTCATGATTATGTTTACATTTATGCCTTGTTTACCCTTACTGAGAATCTAAGATCACCATTTTTATTTTTCCTTTCCCCAGATTATGAAGATATGTAATATGTTTGATATGTCTATGAAGGGTTCTAGTTGAGAAAAATCTAGTGGGAGTTAATGTAGATCACTTATGTACTAGTGTTTATGTTTCCATTTTTTCAAATTCAATACACTAGTACGGTCTTTGGGTCTCTATTTATGTAATTTATTTTGTATTCCACAAAAATTATTTAATATCCATAGTCATTGGGAATTTGTTTTTGGTAATGTATTAAGTATTCATAAAAAGTGATGTAATGTTAATGTATGGAAAATGAGGGTTGTTATATGGTGTTTGAGTTATTCCTGGGCTGATGGGTTGGATCTTGGGATGTTATGATTGGGTTGGGACATGGGATTTTGTTCAACATATTTTAGGGTTGGTATTGGGGATTTTATTTGTATTAATTCTTTAAATGTTTTGTATTCATTATATTTCTATAACATGTGTTACATGGTTACATGTTGGCTTTTCATATTTTGTCCATTTATTATTCTTGATGGTTATTATATCTATTGCCATTATTTCTATTGTGGTTTTACCCTGATAAGTTATTATAGTATCCCTAATGCATCCATATAGACCTGAGTTACTATTTCTAATACTCTAGTGTATGGGGTGGCATGTCTATGGTAATGGGGAGACCTTTCTTGTGGCACTAGTTTTAGTGTCCATCATATCCGGATGTTACAAATTGGTATCAGAGTTGGTGTATTTTGTCTTACTATTTAATCCATGGTAGAAATCTGGCTTAGATCTAGTCAGGTAAAGGTAATAAGCTCATGTCGGAGTTCCTATATCCCTATGTAAAATGAAAAATCCAAATTTCAAGGGTATTAATTAATGTTTGATTTTATGATTTTACAATTGATTGATATTTACACCTTTATTGGGGAATTTGGATGTAATGTTATTGATTTATGAGGTTTTTTCCCTTGGACCAGTATATCAAGAGAGGTTGTGTGGGTGCGTACATTATGATAGACTAAGAAGATTTATAGATCATCTATATGTTTCCCATGAATGATAGTTCCCTATAAATCATATGTCGGTGGTGTACATTATGTATGTTGTTTATTCCTATTGATATTTATGTGAAATTTTTGTAAATGAATATGTTTTTGAAATGTGAATTTAAATAAATATTGGATCTTTAGAAATGTAGGTTAGTAAAGGGGTTTTGGAAAGTTTAAATATTCAGGTTTTAAAGATGGTAAGTTTTGAAACAAGAATTCTGGGTTTTTAAAATTATAATGTTAATTAAAAGTATGAAATTTTAAATGATAGAACCTTTAGAGGCATTTGTAGTGAGTATCCCTTATGTGGTGATCAGACCCAGTTTAGGGGTGGTTTGAGAATTGAGGGCACCTTATTATGAGGCCTTGGTCATGGTTCATGAGGTTTTGGTGAGTTTTATGTGTGGTTAAAAGCATGTTCTCGATGTGCCTTTGGTTAGGTTGTGACCTTGAGGTTTTTAAGTGTTGTATTTTAAAATGGATGTGGTCCCCCTTGTGGGTGAGACCTTGCGGGTTATGTTCATACACAAGGTTGAGTATTTTTAATGTAGTGTTATTATATGTGGGTGTGTATCTTTGGTGTGGGACCTAGAGGAAATGGTCACATGGTTCATTAGACCCAGTGTGTTTCATAATGCGGGTAGGATTACTACACATTAGAATTGATTGTCAGAGTCATGATGTGTATGTATTAGAGGGAGACCCAGTGGACTTTTTTATACATTACTCCAATTTAGGGAGTTGGTTATATTTGAACTTATAAGGTGACCCATGAGATGGATCAGAAGGGTTTCTGGTTCTTTTGGGTGTGTAAGGAATAAGTGGAAGTTTTGGGCATTAATAGTGTGTCATTATGGATGATTCCTAGTGTGGGTCTATCAATGGGGATATATTGGAAGGTTCTCCAAATCCTTTTTTTTAACTTTAAAAATATCTACTTTATGGTGAAGTGGGAACCTTACAAAATTCATCATTCAAAATTCAAAGCGTCATGAAATTACACATTCAACATTTAAAATAACCTAGAAATCCATATTCAAATTTCCAAAATCCAATTCTAGATGTACTGTTTGATCCTTGTGCCATACCTGAATAGGGGTTTCATGACGCTAGATTCATCGTCATCACTTCTGCTCATTGATGTTAACACTATAATCGATGAAACCATCACACCACACCAACAACACAGAATCATCATTGAAGTTGGAAACACCATAAGCCTAAATCACAATAACACCATCATGGGAACCTTATAATCCTTGAGACAAATAACGTGACCCTCCATCGAGCATCCCACTGGCATCAATGGACTTTACAGAATCTAAAGACCACACAACGAACCAACAATGTTAATAATCATAAAAAAATGAGAAAAACTAAGAACAATAGCATTTTGATCTACAAGCTAGAACCACCACATCATAGATTGAAGCCTGACATTCCTCCTGGAACACCATTGACCAAACAAATGGCACATACCAGAGCCTCCTTGAAACCACCAAAGTAGGCCAATTAGGAGATCCTTAAAGGAATCATGAATCTAAAGCAGCATTTGAAATGGACATGGTCGCACCAAAGATACATATTCTCTAGGACCACCAACCCAAACCAATGATGATGAGGGCATGCAAAGGGAAAACCCCAAAAGAATATGAGAAGAGAAGATCTAAAGAAAGAAACTGAAACCACAAGACACTAAACCATACAAAGGAAATTGATCCCTGCTTCACCCAGCTGGTTTCCGAGCTTGTTGAAGCACATGTTCATTGTCGGGTCAAGGTGGAATATACCGTGCCACTTTATGTTGTAACGACCACCACCATGTCCTGAAGGAACCATCATGAATTCCACTACAGAGTATAGAGAATAGAAGGAACATTATGAATAGTAACAGAATGCCTTCAGATACCTCTAATCAAACAGACACCAAAACAAAAAATATAGTAGGCAATATAGGGATCAACATTGTTTTAGTGTCTAACCAAACTTTTTTGGAAATGTTGAATGTGGGGATTGATGTTAACCCTATATGGAAATATGAAAATGACACCTAAGGGGGGTGGTCATGTAGTTGGGATGGTTTATGTTGAAGGTTTTTTTGTTGGATGGAAATGTTGAGGATTCCTCAAGAACAATTAGTCTCACGGACTAGGAAGAAAGGCTAGTTGTGTGAGTGGTAATTTCAGCCTAGTAATAGTAATGTATGAACCATGGGATACAGATTTGGGTTCATTGGATGATCAGAGGAATTAGTGTGACCTCGAGGGTTTTGATGAGGTTTGGGTGTTGGGATTGTGTTATAGATGCATTATGTCATTTGAGACATATGAACAAGTGTCTAAAGAGTAATCACCTATAATTACTATGATAACTAAGTGGGAAGAACTAGTTATATGAGAATCCATTTGGTTTTTCATCATTTTTAGTTTATTTTATCAATGAAATCTTGGTGTACATATGGACTTGAGACGATCATTCCCAAAATATTGACACTAATCAGGGTACACCAAGAGATAATTGTCTATACACTAAGATACAAAAGGATTTATTCTAATAGTTTGAAGGTCCTTCTTGAGGTTTTCCCCTTTTAGAATGTTAAAAGTAATGTTTGATGGTTGGAGGTGCACCACCATCCATCTTTAAATAGGATACATGTAATGGTTTTCATGTTTTTTAATGTTAGAGGTGTTGTTATTTAATATTGGGGAATGGTGATGGTTAGTGTGTGTTTTTCACTAATGTGGGGGTGGGATAGCCATGTACACCTTTTGGGCTTCGATATGATGGTAAAATGATCCATGGTGGTTGAAATTGGTAGGTTGAGGATATGACAACGAATCTACTATGTTGGGGAGTGATATGTCAATCATATATGTGGGGAAAATACCTATGGATTGGATGTGATGGAAACATGATTCCAATGATAAAATTGTGTGGAAGATTTTTATATTCTTCAAGGAAGGCCTAGTGGGACTTATTTATGGTGGATGTTCAAACTAATCTTTGTATTTGGTCCTGAGGTTGTGAAAAATATAGTCTGAGGTGCCTATGTTAGGAATGATTATGGGTTCAATGAGGTAGGAAAAAAATTTGTGGGCCATGGATGTTGAGTGATATAATCTTACTAATAGGTGGGAATGAAATCTAGAAGGTGTGATTAGATGCTCATTATGTTCCCTAGGGATAAGAAACCATGGCCAGCTAAGGTAGTAAAATGTAAATAGTGGGAGTAAAGCGTTTTAGGATGAGTCGAGTGGGGGTGTTCTAACTTGGTGTGGTAAAAGTAATGGATGTGGTAAGATATAATCCACTTCTTGTGGATGTTTGGAAATAGAAAGTGTGTTTTAAGAATACAATTGGACCTTGATAGAGGCCATGTTATCCTTAGTTCATGCACGGATAGAGAAGATGAATCTATTCTCTATGGTTTTGATGGAAAGGATGGATGTCAATGTTGAATAATTTCCTCATGGATGTTTGGGAATTGTGAGTTGTGAAATGAATAGAGTATGTTGTAAAGTTTTATTTATAGGTTCTAGTAGTCCATTTCTTAAGGTTTAGGTTCCAAACACTGGTAGATATTAGTTGAGATCTAAATACTATAATAGATAGAACCATAATAGTTAAGTATTTGATTGATGATGTGATCAATGTTTTGGGTTGGAAATGCTTTAGAAAACCCATTTTTGTGTGGGGTTTTCAAATTGTGTGTTGGATTTGGTTTTGGATGGTTAAATTTTTAAGATGAGTTTTGTTCTTTTGTTGTGTTTCATATGATTAAATATGATATGAGGTTGTTTGTTTTTGAGTTATGAACTACCATAGTTCAGGGGGTGTGGTTGGTTAATAGCATGTTCCTTCAGGTGATGTGAGGTGTAATAGGATATTTGTATGGATTATGTTACTAATGTAGAGTTGATATTGATGTGTCCTTTGAGGAGAATTGGGTACATGTTGTGGATCACAATAGGGCAAATTCCTTTGGGTAGGACTATTTCCTTTGTTTTAGCGTTATGATAAAATATCTGTGCTCAATAGGAGACTTCGGAGATGAAACTGATAAGTGGGTCCAATGGTCTGACCATTTATCTTAGAGTATTGGTGATGTAGGGGTATGTTACTTGAGGTTGATCTATTATAAGGTGGGGAGGTTATAAGATCTAGACCCTGATATAAGGTATGTTTCATATTTAATTTTTTGGTTTATGAAATATTTCATGGGATTAAGAAAGGTATCAACGGTGTTCTGAGGGTTCAAGTCCTAAAAAAGTATGAAAATATTCCAATCTAAACTATGAAAATAGTTGAAGCACAATTACTAGTAATCATATGACATAACCTTGTGGGCTATAAAAGGGGTTTTTAGGGTTAGGGAGACTATGTGGAGAGTCTCAAGACACTGTTCATCTCCAGAACCCATCAAAAAATGGTCAACACATAGCCACTGTATGGTTTGACAAATAATGTGGGTGGCCAAAAAAACTATGAGGCTTAGTTTCTGATTGTATAGAGGGAACCACATAGTTGGAACATGGTTTTTCAGACTAAGTGCCTCATTAAAAGTGGGGTTTTATCATTTCCCCCCATAATCTGAAATGTTTCTCCCATTAATTTCTCCTCCATTTGACCCCTCCATCTTTTGTGATGACCTAAAATCCTCCTCCTTCTCCATGTGTGTGTCTCCTTAAATTTTTAGGCATCTCAAGTGTTTTTGAGTGAAAATCAAAGATTTGGGTATGTATTTGAATACTTTTTCTTAAATGTTTTGTAATAGGTTTGGTGTGATGTTTCCTCTCCTTCTAAATCCTTAAAACCTTCATACTCTATCATATTTTAGGTTTGGATGCTCAAGGTTGTTTGGGATATAATCATGGGATAAGTTTGGATAAGTAGTTTTCTACGAGCATGAGGTAGGTGGTATTTAATATTTTTCCAAAAATCTAGATGTTTTTATATGTTAATGTAGTTTTTTGAAGTTTCTTACATGATGCTTTTTTATGTATTCATCTAAAGAATGTAATTTTTTCATTATTTTGAGGTGTGATACCCTTTAAAGACCCCATTAGATCCATTTATGATTTGACACTAAACCTAGGGATACCCATGGGGTATGCCAAACCCCTGAAAATATTTAAATGAACTACTAAAAGATGAGATAGGGTTATTATAGAAGTGAAAGTGGTGTGATTTATCATTTGGTATATGAGTATGGTTAAAAGGGATAATTGTGATGTTATATGTTAGTTTTTGTGAAATTCCTACAAGGTTTTAAAATGTTTTAATTATGAGAGTTGGAATTTGATATGGTTTGGTCTTCAATAAAGGAAATGGGGTTTTGAAATTGGGTAATGTTTTAAAAAAGAGGTGTTGACCTAAAATTTTTTGAAAGACGATTCCTTTTAGATTTCAAATGGTGTTGAGAATTGTGTGTGAGGTTTTACATTTGTGATAATTCTGTGGTATTTTATTTTAATGAATTTAATGGACTATTTTTCCTTTGACCATGTTTTGATGTTTAATGGAAATAACCTTGTTAAAGGGTAGTTTTGAAATGTTTTAATAAAGTGATTTGTTTTTCCAAGGCCTTTAAAATGTTTAAGTGATGTTTATGAAATTGTAAAACTATGATAGTTCTTGTTGTGACTTTTTTGGTTCTCAAGGTTCATTGGGACCATGGTAAATGATTATTGGTTAAGGGTAATGGGTTTATGATAAATTATGGGATAAAGATGGAAATAATTGATAATGAAATGGTTGGGTATGGTTGCAGATGAAATGTAAAATACCAATTTTATTCATGGACTAGTGTCCCATGTCTATTGACCTATGGCTAATGGTTTGGGTTATTGTACTAATGCTCAACTCCCCGGTTTTGGTTGGGCTAGACTGATGTCCATGTAACCCATTACACTATAGTTTTTTGGGGAAATTACTGGCACTTCGAAACCCAATGGTATGGAAATGAAATTCCATATCAAGGTTGGGATGGTCGAAAATAGAATTTTGATTCCCAATTAGATTCATGGAATGATGCTCTCTGTTTTCCAACTTGTGACCTAAAGGATGGGATGTATGGACATAGAGTTCCAAGTACTAGTTGGATTCATGGACCGAGGATCTGTGTTTTCCAACTTGTAATCTGTTTTTTGGGATGTTCGGATATGACATTCTAGATCCTTGTTGAATTCTTGGATAGAGGATCCCTTATTTTAAACCTATCACTAGTGTTATTTATTGTATGGGTACCCAGACTGATGATTTTTACTACACTAGATCAACTTAAAGGATAAATTAATTCCCTAGTGAAATAAAATGGCAGATAGGAATGGTGATGTTATACTATAACATAATGATTATAAATGTATAATTAATAAATATTTAAAAGTAAAAAACTATTTTTCATTACTATTTATTTACTTATTGTATCATTGTTTATATATATACATTTATTTCCATACTGGATACTTCTTTAGACATCATTGGTGGTGGCATATTGATTTTTACTCACACCCTACCGAGGCCACCATGGCACTTGGGTACACGAGCATATATTGCTCTTTCTATATCACATGTTCATGATAGGGGCCTAGTGTTTAGTTTATGCATGGGTTGATGGGTTGGACCTTGGGATTTTTGGATTGTTTTGTGACTCAATACCATATTTGGGATATTTTATGGTCTGGTAGGGGGGGATTTTATTTCTATGATAGCATGACATGGAGTGTATTCATCATATTCTTATAGAATGTGTTGTTTTGTTACCTATTTGTTTTGTTATATTTTGTCCATTTAATTTTTCTAAGGGTTATTACATCTATTGGTATTATTTCTAATTTGGATTTACTATTATAAGAATTTATAGTCTCCCTAATGCTTCTCTATAGACCCACACAGCTAGTTAGTAGCCTTTGGTGTATGAGGAGGCGTGCCTAAGGTCTTGTGGTTACCCGGCTCAGGGCACCGGTTTTTGTGGACACCAGGTTGGGACGTTACAAAACCATAGTATTAATTGTATCCATTTTTTGACACAATTTATCAATATGTATAATAGGAGTTCAAAAAATAAGGTTGATTATCCAACCAATAATATCTTGTATGGTCATTTTAGATCATGCTTGGTGTGGGGTAGTAAATTTAGGGAGAGGTTCCCCATGTTTAAATTCTTTCATAATGGATTTCTATAGTACTGAAATCCGGAGTGAGAATATAAAATACGAGTGAAATCAAAAGTGAGAATATAGAATGTGAGTGAGAAAATGATGCTAGTGTCTTAGTTCCCCAGAAATAGTGCCAAAAATTTGGTCTCACCCAAATTAACCTAATAGGTAAAAGAATCCATTATAGTTAATGTAGGGTTTGAATCCATAGGGACCAAAGAAGTGACCTTGAGACACAAATTTTTTTGGGGTTTTAGCTATGACGTGTCCAAATAAATGGATTTATTTTATTTGAAGAAATAGTGAGTTAATTTAAATAAAAAAACAGAAAAAATAAATACATTAACTAAATAAATTAATTATGATGTTTAGATCCAAGTTTTTTGTTCGGTCTAGAACAGATGTAATTATTTTCTGATTAAATTTCAGTTCACTTTCTCAAGAAGTAACCAATCAATGTGAAAATTCCCCAAAAATATTCACTAATTTAATCCATACACAATTCCAAGTAAAATTACAAATTTACTTAGAGGATCACTTTTATAATAACTCTAAATAATTTGATAGTACTTGAACTGAAAATGTGTATTCAATAAAGTCATTAAAGACGAGGAAGAAAATAATTCAATAAAAGGAACTCTCTAAGAATAAAAATAATTTATTAATTTAATCCCATAAAATAACATCCACTAAAACTCCAAGAATATCCCTATAATCAATACAAAAAAAATATCCTTCCCTAATGTAAATATTTTAGTGGAAGATGGAAGTCGACTTACAGAATTGGGATTGAAAAGTGAAAATAATGAAATAATGAACACTCCACCGTTATAAAAATATTTTCACAATTTATTGTGTGAATAAATTCACACCTTGAAGAAAAAATATCAATGTGATATGAAAAAATATATAAAATTATAAAATAATCATAAATATTATTAACAATCTACTGTGATTAAAAAAACTTATATGAGAAATATGAACTTGCAATTACAAAATCACAGTGTAATAATACAATTAGAATAAAAAACATCGACTCCAAATTCCTTCAAAACCACCACCATAAATAAGAAATATTTTTACCCTATGTCAATCCCCAATCATTAAATATTGTCATAATTAATTAGTATATTCAAAATGTGTGGATAATTTAGGATAGCGGACTTTTCAATGTTGACCAGAAAATTAGATCTAGATCAATCCCCTATTTTAATTCACAAATTTGACATTAAATATGGTGACTTTTGGTAAGTTCATAATAGAAAAATATTTTCATTCTGGTTTCCTCTAAATTTATTAAATATTTTAAGATAATTATATCATCCATTCATATTTTATTTTTGAGATATTGGGATGACTTTTGGGCCTTGAAATCTGGCCCACAAATTAATGTTCAAATTGAGCCACCTAGATACCCTTTAAAGAATCTTAATTATATATAGAATCATATTAATGAAATGTGACCCATAATGTTATATATATCCATTTAAAATAACATTATAATTGGGATTGAATTTTTTTATCCACATTTATTTAATTGTTCGGGGTCCCAATATACATTGTCTTTAAATTTATGCTATATTGATAAAATTTCCATCTTTCCTTGGGATTCATGCATTAATGCTAACCAAAACAATATTCCAAAAAATGTGTTCAATAATATCCTTAAATATAAAATTAGAATAATTAAAATAATTTATTCCCATTGTAGAAGATTAATTGGGCCTAATTTGACACACATTAAACATGAATTTCACATGCGATGAGAAATAATGTTCAAATAATAAAATTCACTTAAACTAGTGTCTATGAACATTTAATAACCTTGATATTAAAATATAAACAATGATAATTGGCCTCTATCAGTGGATAATCATTAATCCAATGGCCCATAGTTGTAATAGCATCTAGTACAAGGTTCCATAAATCATCATAGTCACATCGTGGGTGGATAATATAACACTAATTAACATAATAATATAAGGGTGAACATAAAATCACATTCACCCATAAAATTCATAAAACAAAATTATAACCTTGGTAAAAAGTTCATCAAACTAATATAATATTGAAATAACTTAAATATTTATACTTCCCCATCCCAAAAGGGTCATTCAATAGTGTTCACTCGTCATACGGAACTCTTATAAAAAATTATTCCTCACCACATATCCAAAAAAGTACAAGATTAAAAATTATTAATTAATACACAAGGAAAATCATTAAGGATTTCAAAAAAAGTTAATGGAAGGGTAACCCATTATAGTTCCATTTCCCAGATTAGCTTACCACTTACCCAAGGTGCATGACCATCTTTGATCAGGTGTTCATGTCACGACCCGTCCTCGGGGCCCGTGCCGTGACTACCCCAAGCCCGCCTTCCATAGGCCAGGGGCTGGCGACTAGCACCAAAGGCGTAAAATCCCGATAACTGGGAAGGCATTGCCTTTATAAAAGAAAACAAGCACCACAGAGTACAAGCGGAAGTAAACACTAAGTACAAAAAGAAGAGCTGAAAAGAAAAAAGGGGCCGGAAATACAAGCCCAACTGTAAAGTACAACTCGAAAGGGAAAACAGCGACTGAAAAGTAAAGCTGCTACGCTGAGATGTCCACTGGAAATCCCACCTGAAGGGTGGGTACAGATAGCTCCTCTGCTCCTCGGGTCCCGTCGTCTGCTCCGAGTATGTCCCGCCCCGTGGTCTGCCTCTGGGTACTGCCTCGTCGTATAGTCCACCTCCAGGTACCGTCCAGTCCTCGAACACTCGGCCTCTACCAGTACTGGCCGTCGTCTGCAACCAACACAACGAGGTGCGGGCATAACCCGTGCAGGGGTGAGTATAACGATACTCAGTAGGGACCCCGAGACCCTCAAGGTCTCACTAAAACCAACAAGGATAACCACAAGAAGATCACAACAGATAAACTCTACTTAGGTATATGCCCATACATATACCTAAGTTATCAAGTAACCCATCTCAATCATGAGGAAACACAAGAATTGTGAAATCGACGGATAACCACTACCCGGGTATATGCCCATACATATACCAAAGTTAGCAAGTGACCCATCTCAATCATGAAGTAAACACAAGGTCAAAAGTCTCAGCTCAAACCAGGATTTTCATTATCGAAACCGTAACTGCTGAAGAGCTCCGTCTCTGGAGTGTGCAGTGGTCCTGTCACAACTCCGAGGTACTGCTCACTAACCTAAGACTGCTGAGGTACTCCTCCTGTCGAGTACTGCGGGTTTGCGGCCAACTACCTGGCGCTCCGTCCGCTGAGGGTCTGTCGCCAAATACCGGGCGCTCGCCCAAATAGCCTACTGAGGTACTCCTCCTGTCGAGTACCGCGGGTTTGCTGCCATCTACCTGGCGCTCCGTCCGCCGTGGGTCTGCAGCCAAATACCGGCGCTCCGTCCACTGGGCTAGTCGACTCACTCCAAGTCGAGTCGGTCAAGCAGTCGTCAGGTCTCAGCCGGCTACACGGTCTCCGTACTCTGCACGCTCGTCTCCGGGAGGGTCCGCTCCACGAGCTACTGGTCGATACTCCAAGTATCTCAAAGTCCCATGAAGAAGTGTCTCAAAAGTCCGTCTCGTCACAGGGGTCTCAACGCAACAGACGGCGCGTCGATCGGACGCCCGGTCTGTGAGTTATTAGCCTTTTCGTCCCAGGGGCCCGGTTGGTTTCGAGTGCGAACCAAACCCGGCCGTATCTCAACTGTACCCCGAACTCCCATAGGGTATACTCAAAGGGACCGTTACTCAACGTAACCACCAACGCCGCTGACGGCTCGTCAAGCGGACGTCCTGCCTGAAAGATATCAGCTTTCCCGTTCCAGGGGCCCGGTTGGATTTCGGGAACAATCCAACCCGGCCATACTCCGACTGCATCCAAAACTCGGGCGGAGTATGTCAAAAGTTCCGTCTCATCAAGAGGAAGTCAACGAAACAGACGGCGCGTCAATCGGACGCCCGGTCTGTGAGTTATTGGCATTTTCGTCTCCGGGGCCCGGTTGGTTTTTAAGGAAAAACCAACCCGACCGTACTCCACCTGCGTCCAAACCTCGGGCGGAGTATTCCAAAAGATCCGATTCACTAAGAGGAACACAACGCGACTGACGGCGCGTCAATCGGACGTTCGTGGCTCAAGATATGAGCGTTTCCGCTCCGAAGGCCCGGTTGGTTTCGTGAACGAACCAACCCGGCCGAACTCAAAGTAACCCGAAACCTTGAGTGCGATATATCGAAACGAACGTCTCGATCCAAGGATCGCGTTGCCGCAGACGGTTCGTCATTCGGAGGTCCGAGGCTCAAGTTATGAGCCAAAAACCAAATCAGGTTCGAAACGGGGGGGTCCGGGTCCGGGCCGACCCGGCCCGACCCCCCCCCCCCCCCCCCCGGGTGGCGCGGTGGCCGGCGGCGGCGGCCGGCGGCGGCGGGCGGCGGCGGTGCGGCGGCCGGTGGCGGCGCGCGGCGGCGCGCGGTGGCGGCGCGGCGGCGGCGCGCGGTGGCGGCGCGGCGGCGGCGCGCGGTGGCGGCGCGGCGGAGGCGGCGGTGGGCCGCGGTGGCGGCGGCGGCGGCGGGCCGCGTGGCGGCGGCGGCGGGCCGCGTGGCGGCGGCGGCGGGCCGCGTGGCGGCGGTGGGCCGCGGCGCTCGCGGGAGGCACGCGGGGGCTAAGCCCCGCGTTTTTGTCAAGTGGCACGGCCTTGTGCCGTGCCTTGCAAAAGAAACGGCCCCCCACAAATGGGGGCCGGCTGGACGAACCGGGGGGCTTTGCCCCCCCCCCTCCTTTAAATGAACCGCCCCCCTCATTAAGAGGGGGGGTTTGGAGAACCGGCCGGGGGTTTAATCCCCCGGTTTTATGACATCCGGCCGGCCCGCTGGCCGGCCGGTTTTTACCAACGGGACCGGAAATTCCGGTCCCGCCCTCGACATTCGACGCCGGCGGCCCGGCCGCCGGTCTCCTCTTCCGCCGCGGCCCGGAACCGGCCGCGGTCTTCTCATCCCGCCGCGGCCCGGAACCGGCCGCGGTCTTCTCGTCCCGCCGCGGCCCGGAACCGGCCGCGGCGTTCGTCATCCGGCGCGGTGCGACGGCACCGCGCCCCTTCGCCGCACTTTAATTTCTTTCAACGCGGCGCGACGGCGTCGCGTTCTTGATGTTTCTTCCATGGTGCGTGCGACGGCATTGCGTAAAATAAAAGCACGATCTTCCGCGTGGTGCGACGGCACCACGCCACTTGCTTCCACCCGCATGAATAAAACAAGAACGATGGAGGGGGAATTCGGCCGTGTTCGTGCGGTCCGGCCCCCCTCACGTTAAATTAATAACGCAACTTAAATAAATTAAGCCACACGTTATACTTGCTATGCACGATCAAGAAAAGGAATAATAAAGAATCAACAACCCCTACCTCGGGTTTAAGATTTGAAGATTCGGCTACGCTCCGCGGAAGACGACGTCGCGGAGGTCGGGTGTCGCGGTCGTCGTTCGTCAAATCCGTTGACGAAGAGTTATGCCCGAAGAGACACGTCGCTGGCGGATCTTCGTTTGCCGACGAAGAAGGTCCCAGGAGGGTGCAGCGTTCCCTCTTGTTGACACCGAGGACGAAGAAGAGAGGCGTCGTTCTTCGTCGGAGTTTGGGCGTTCTTCGTTCTTCGTCAGAGCTTGAAGATGAAGAGGAAGCTCTCCAAAAGACAAACAAAGAACTCAAAATAAAATAAGACTACCTCTTATTTTATTAACACATAACACAAAAGAATTTCAAACGATTCGTTTCTCACCTTAGCTGCCGAACGAGGATCGGCTGCGGAAGAAGAGGCGTCGCCGAAAAACGTCGCGGGTAAAGCTCGTCGACGTCGCAGATCTCGGTGTGCGTCGTCGAATTTCGGTCGCCGGCGTTCTTCGCGTTCTTCGCGTTCTTCGCGGGGAGATGAAGAAACAAGATCCTCTCAAATCCTTTCAAAGGATTTTTTGGTTGGTCTTATTTTATAAACATGCCAACACACGAAACCGGTTAAGAAACGATCCATCAATTCGAAAGAAACGACCCATTAAATTCACGAAAGAAACAGTCCATTTAATTCACGAAATAAACCGCCCAATTAAATGGTCTGTTAAGAATTAAAGAAAACGCGTCGGTTGACTTTTCAGTTACTTTGACGGGTTTTCGCGGGTGCGTTACTTAGCGAAAGAAACGGCGGGGCTCGTGCGGGCCCCACCTCACAAATATCCTACCAAGGGGTAGGATATTTCTGGATAGCATCCTATCCAGTTCAACTCAGTTCAAGCCGCCTTTAAGTGGCTTCAAGTGGCTTCCAAGTGGCTTAAGCGAAATAAAATAAAGTTGTCGCAAAATTATTTTATTTCTTAACTTTAAGCCCGAAAATTAAAAACCACACCCGAGCAAACGCAACTCCGGAAGAGGCGTTTCTAAGCGAATATCGGCGCTGCGAGTTCATCGGTGCCCTCGGATTTCAATTCCGAGCACCGGATCAAAAGTTAGAAATTCCCGCTCGTTCGTTCACTGAACGTACCCGAGCCAAACTTCGGAAATTAATTCCGGGCACTCCGGGCCTCGGAATCAGGTGTCGTCTGAAACTGCGATCTTGTAAAATTCCAAAGAAAATTAAGAAAAAAATTTCCTTGAAATTTACGGGTCTTTACATTACTCCCACCACAGGGCTTTACGTCCCCGTAAAGCTTCACCACAAACTTAGGGAAACAAAGCGGTACTGAGCACGCATCTGAGCCTTCCGCTCCCATGTGCTCACCTGGAGGTTCCCGCGCTGCCAAAGAAAGTGCACAAGAGGAATCGACCATCCTCCTAGGATCCGCTCCTGTCGATCCTCGATCCCCACAGGAACCTCCGTATAAGACACTCATCGCCACTGTCTAGCTCCTCATGGTCGATGATATGCGAAGGGGGTCGAGCACGTATCTCCTCAGCTGGGATACGTGGAAGACGTCGTGCACCCGGTGCAACTGAGGTGGCAGAGCCAGGCGATAAGCCACCTCGCCAACCCTGCTGAGGACCTGGAAAGGCCCGATGAAGCGGGGAGACAACTTGCCGCCTCGGCCAAATCTCCGCAAACCACGTCGAGGTGAGACACGCAAGAAGACGTGGTCGCCATCCTCGAACTCTAGTGGCCTCCGCCTCCTGTCAGCATATGACTTCTGCCGGCTCTGTGTTTTCCTCATCCGCTCCTGGATGACATGGACCTCTTCTGACGTGGCCCGGACCATCTCTGGTCCCACAAGAGCTGCGAGATTTCTTCTTTGCCGATAAGAGAAACCTGGTCTCATCCCCTGGATGAACCACATTCTTTGCCTAAAACAGTCAATCCTAACATGGATGATACTAATCCATACCAAGGATGACGTCGTAAGGCCTCGACGCTACTACTAAGAGATCCAACCGTTACTCTCGCCTCCAAGGGTTGAGTCACACTGTCGGCATCAGTGTGTGGTAACTGGTCTCCTCCAGTAGATGTCTCACAAGTGAGGTTCAAGTCAACAGTCAACTGGAACCTCTTAGTAACATCACAAAAGAGGACAGGAAAGAAAACATCACAAAGGTATGCATCTTTTATTATTGCAGCTCATATTACAAGACACTACACAAAAGAAACATCAACATGGAACTAGAAGTACAAAAGACGTATCCACTAGTTCCTCCCCTGTTCATCTGCTCCCAGAGCTCCAGCATTTGTCGCTGCCTCAACCTCGGTGGCTCCCCCCCAAGCCTGCGGATCGAGGAGTCGGACAGTCACGTGCCAGGTGACCCTTTCCGCGGCATGAGTAACACAACCTGCTCCTTGCACGGCTAGCTCTGTTCCCCCTCCGGGTGCCATGCACCACTGGTCCTAAAACCCGAGATCGCCCAACTGCTGGTCTGGTCCTCCTGGACCTCTGCATCATCTGTCTACTGCCCACAGATGACTCGGCTTCTGATCGAAAAACACGCGGTAAAGGCAGAATCTCCTGTACACGCTCGGGGTGTAGAGATACTGGCACAAACTCCACCCTGAAGAAGGTCTCGAAGTCTTCCCATGCGAAGTTCATCTCATCGCAAAACTGAAACAAGTGGCTCCACCACCTACCTGCTGCTGCGTGTAGTAGGCTCGCAGCGAGGATCACCATGAGGTCTGCTGGTGTCCTCACTAGCCTAAACACTCGTACCACTGCCTCCAGCCAGTCCTCTGCAGCCTGGGGATCCGTCTCCCCGCGAGACCTGGGCGGTCGCTGGCGCTGAAACTCATGCAGTGCACTGAGGCGACGTGCATCGTCAGCGGCTGCTGCTGGAAGCATCGGGGGCTCGGCGGGTAGAGCTACCGCCGGTGCCACTGCTGACAAAGGGTCCTGCACCGAGGCCTCGTCGCTCGGTGGGCTGTCGTCACGTTCGATTCTCGGAACCCTAGCTGGCTGTCGTCGTGGGGCCATCCTGAAAGAAACAACGTAACACGATCAAACGATTATACCTGGTGAGCTGACCTGGTTTGAGCTGTTTTAAGGGGAAAAACCTTTGAAAACACACACGCAATCAGTGTTTTCGTGCACAAAGTCGGAAATCAGTTGTCAGGGTCCTGGTGTATGGATACGTCGGCCGCCCGCACCAACACTGGACTCCCTGAACTGAAAATCACACTCGGTACCCTTAACACTATTGCTTCACAGAAAGAAAGATCAGAGTTATAAGTTCTGCGGTAGAACCGAACTCCTCTGATACCAATTTGTCACGACCCGTCCTCGGGGCCCGTGCCGTGACTACCCCAAGCCCGCCTTCCATAGGCCAGGGGCTGGCGACTAGCACCAAAGGCGTAAAATCCCGATAACTGGGAAGGCATTGCCTTTATAAAAGAAAACAAGCACCACAGAGTACAAGCGGAAGTAAACACTAAGTACAAAAAGAAGAGCTGAAAAGAAAAAAGGGGCCGGAAATACAAGCCCAACTGTAAAGTACAACTCGAAAGGGAAAACAGCGACTGAAAAGTAAAGCTGCTACGCTGAGATGTCCACTGGAAATCCCACCTGAAGGGTGGGTACAGATAGCTCCTCTGCTCCTCGGGTCCCGTCGTCTGCTCCGAGTATGTCCCGCCCCGTGGTCTGCCTCTGGGTACTGCCTCGTCGTATAGTCCACCTCCAGGTACCGTCCAGTCCTCGAACACTCGGCCTCTACCAGTACTGGCCGTCGTCTGCAACCAACACAACGAGGTGCGGGCATAACCCGTGCAGGGGTGAGTATAACGATACTCAGTAGGGACCCCGAGACCCTCAAGGTCTCACTAAAACCAACAAGGATAACCACAAGAAGATCACAACAGATAAACTCTACTTAGGTATATGCCCATACATATACCTAAGTTATCAAGTAACCCATCTCAATCATGAGGAAACACAAGAATTGTGAAATCGACGGATAACCACTACCCGGGTATATGCCCATACATATACCAAAGTTAGCAAGTGACCCATCTCAATCATGAAGTAAACACAAGGTCAAAAGTCTCAGCTCAAACCAGGATTTTCATTATCGAAACCGTAACTGCTGAAGAGCTCCGTCTCTGGAGTGTGCAGTGGTCCTGTCACGACTCCGAGGTACTGCTCACTAACCTAAGACTGCTGAGGTACTCCTCCTGTCGAGTACTGCGGGTTTGCGGCCAACTACCTGGCGCTCCGTCCGCTGAGGGTCTGTCGCCAAATACCGGGCGCTCGCCCAAATAGCCTACTGAGGTACTCCTCCTGTCGAGTACCGCGGGTTTGCTGCCATCTACCTGGCGCTCCGTCCGCCGTGGGTCTGCAGCCAAATACCGGCGCTCCGTCCACTGGGCTAGTCGACTCACTCCAAGTCGAGTCGGTCAAGCAGTCGTCAGGTCTCAGCCGGCTACACGGTCTCCGTACTCTGCACGCTCGTCTCCGGGAGGGTCCGCTCCACGAGCTACTGGTCGATACTCCAAGTATCTCAAAGTCCCACGAAGAAGTGTCTCAAAAGTCCGTCTCGTCACAGGGGTCTCAACGCAACAGACGGCGCGTCGATCGGACGCCCGGTCTGTGAGTTATTAGCCTTTTCGTCCCAGGGGCCCGGTTGGTTTCGAGTGCGAACCAAACCCGGCCGTATCTCAACTGTACCCCGAACTCCCATAGGGTATACTCAAAGGGACCGTTACTCAACGTAACCACCAACGCCGCTGACGGCTCGTCAAGCGGACGTCCTGCCTGAAAGATATCAGCTTTCCCGTTCCAGGGGCCCGGTTGGATTTCGGGAACAATCCAACCCGGCCATACTCCGACTGCATCCAAAACTCGGGCGGAGTATGTCAAAAGTTCCGTCTCATCAAGAGGAAGTCAACGAAACAGACGGCGCGTCAATCGGACGCCCGGTTTGTGAGTTATTGGCATTTTCGTCTCCGGGGCCCGGTTGGTTTTTAAGGAAAAACCAACCCGACCGTAATCCACCTGCGTCCAAACCTCGGGCGGAGTATGCCAAAAGATCCGATTCACTAAGAGGAACACAACGCGACTGACGGCGCGTCAATCGGACGTTCGTGGCTCAAGATATGAGCGTTTCTGCTCCGAAGGCCCGGTTGGTTTCGTGAACGAACCAACCCGGCCGAACTCAAAGTAACCCGAAACCTTGAGTGCGATATATCGAAACGACCGTCTCGATCCAAGGATCGCGTTGCCGCAGACGGTTCGTCATTCGGAGGTCCGAGGCTCAAGTTATGAGCCAAAAACCAAATCAGGTTCGAAACGGGGGGGTCCGGGTCCGGGCCGACCCGGCCCGACCCCCCCCCCCCCCCCCCCCGGGTGGCGCGGTGGCCGGCGGCGGCGGCCGGCGGCGGCGGGCGGCGGCGGTGCGGCGGCCGGTGGCGGCGCGCGGCGGCGCGCGGTGGCGGCGCGGCGGCGGCGCGCGGTGGCGGCGCGGCGGAGGCGGCGGTGGGCCGCGGTGGCGGCGGCGGCGGCGGGCCGCGTGGCGGCGGCGGCGGGCCGCGTGGCGGCGGCGGCGGGCCGCGTGGCGGCGGTGGGCCGCGGCGCTCGCGGGAGGCACGCGGGGGCTAAGCCCCGCGTTTTTGTCAAGTGGCACGGCCTTGTGCCGTGCCTTGCAAAAGAAACGGCCCCCCACAAATGGGGGCCGGCTGGACGAACCGGGGGGCTTTGCCCCCCCCCCCTCCTTTAAATGAACCGCCCCCCTCATTAAGAGGGGGGGTTTGGAGAACCGGCCGGGGGTTTAATCCCCCGGTTTTATGACATCCGGCCGGCCCGCTGGCCGGCCGGTTTTTACCAACGGGACCGGAAATTCCGGTCCCGCCCTCGACATTCGACGCCGGCGGCCCGGCCGCCGGTCTCCTCTTCCGCCGCGGCCCGGAACCGGCCGCGGTCTTCTCATCCCGCCGCGGCCCGGAACCGGCCGCGGTCTTCTCGTCCCGCCGCGGCCCGGAACCGGCCGCGGCGTTCGTCATCCGGCGCGGTGCGACGGCACCGCGCCCCTTCGCCGCACTTTAATTTCTTTCAACGCGGTGCGACGGCGTCGCGTTCTTGATGTTTCTTCCATGGTGCGTGCGACGGCATTGCGTAAAATAAAAGCACGATCTTCCGCGTGGTGCGACGGCACCACGCCACTTGCTTCCACCCGCATGAATAAAACAAGAACGATGGAGGGGGAATTCGGCCGTGTTCGTGCGGTCCGGCCCCCCTCACGTTAAATTAATAACGCAACTTAAATAAATTAAGCCACACGTTATACTTGCTATGCACGATCAAGAAAAGGAATAATAAAGAATCAACAACCCCTACCTCGGGTTTAAGATTTGAAGATTCGGCTACGCTCCGCGGAAGACGGCGTCGCGGAGGTCGGGTGTCGCGGTCGTCGTTCGTCAAATCCGTTGACGAAGAGTTATGCCCGAAGAGACACGTCGCTGGCGGATCTTCGTTTGCCGACGAAGAAGGTCCCAGGAGGGTGCAGCGTTCCCTCTTGTTGACACCGAGGACGAAGAAGAGAGGCGTCGTTCTTCGTCGGAGTTTGGGCGTTCTTCGTTCTTCGTCAGAGCTTGAAGATGAAGAGGAAGCTCTCCAAAAGACAAACAAAGAACTCAAAATAAAATAAGACTACCTCTTATTTTATTAACACATAACACAAAAGAATTTCAAACGATTCGTTTCTCACCTTAGCTGCCGAACGAGGATCGGCTGCGGAAGAAGAGGCGTCGCCGAAAAACGTCGCGGGTAAAGCTCGTCGACGTCGCAGATCTCGGTGTGCGTCGTCGAATTTCGGTCGCCGGCGTTCTTCGCGTTCTTCGCGTTCTTCGCGGGGAGATGAAGAAACAAGATCCTCTCAAATCCTTTCAAAGGATTTTTTGGTTGGTCTTATTTTATAAACATGCCAACACACGAAACCGGTTAAGAAACGATCCATCAATTCGAAAGAAACGACCCATTAAATTCACGAAAGAAACAGTCCATTTAATTCACGAAATAAACCGCCCAATTAAATGGTCTGTTAAGAATTAAAGAAAACGCGTCGGTTGACTTTTCAGTTACTTTGACGGGTTTTCGCGGGTGCGTTACTTAGCGAAAGAAACGGCGGGGCTCGTGCGGGCCCCACCTCACAAATATCCTACCAAGGGGTAGGATATTTCTGGATAGCATCCTATCCAGTTCAACTCAGTTCAAGCCGCCTTTAAGTGGCTTCAAGTGGCTTCCAAGTGGCTTAAGCGAAATAAAATAAAGTTGTCGCAAAATTATTTTATTTCTTAACTTTAAGCCCGAAAATTAAAAACCACACCCGAGCAAACGCAACTCCGGAAGAGGCGTTTCTAAGCGAATATCGGCGCTGCGAGTTCATCGGTGCCCTCGGATTTCAATTCCGAGCACCGGATCAAAAGTTAGAAATTCCCGCTCGTTCGTTCACTGAACGTACCCGAGCCAAACTTCAGAAATTAATTCCGGGCACTCCGGGCCTCGGAATCAGGTGTCGTCTGAAACTGCGATCTTGTAAAATTCCAAAGAAAATTAAGAAAAAAATTTCCTTGAAATTTACGGGTCTTTACAGTTCAACTCATAAGATTTACAGATCTCTCATAGTCTATATAATACTCTTCATTACAAATAAAACAATGAAACAACCTTTTACTCCATTTTTGGTCATCCCAACATGCCTTTCTATACTCATACCTCATATTTTCATCTTAACCTCCATGCATAGGCTCATCCCTAAAAATCTCTATAGGTGAGTTTCACATACCAACAAGAACTCCCTAAATCAATAGATCCATACCTCAACGATGGTAACCCCACTTTGTTTCATTTTCACTTTTATCAAGCCTCCCACATATGTGACATATCCATCCACTACTACGTAATTACAAATAAAATTCAAGGAATAGATTTGAATCTAAAAAAAATACTAGTCGTGCCTCGTATAAATGAACTGTTACCCCCTGAGTTTTTACAGACCATTTTTTCAAATAAATTAATATTTTCATTTATATCTTGCAATGCACTAAGTCAAACATTTCTTTCACTGTAAACCGGACTGTTGTATGTTACACGCAACCCTGAGTTGGTGTAGGATACACGCAACACTGAGTATAGATTTCTTTCAATGTATAAAATAACTATGTTTGTATTGTTTTATAATTAACACCAATAGAGTCTTTCATTACACGCAACATTAACTCGACTTGCATTACACGCGAGAGTGATCTTCCTCGATAGCTTGCGTTGTACGCAATACCGAGTTTCACTAAAAAACAATGTATTATTAAAATATTATATAAACTAGAAATTATTAATAGTACTAATAACATTTTGAATTTTATATAATATTAACATTAATCTTATGTAGTTTCTATAACATGATATAAGAAAAGTTCAATGTTTCTGAAAAAAGAAGCATTTTTCAAAAAATGTAGTTTTGTCTCCTTTTGATGGCGCACCAATTATAAAAATAGATTTTAAAAAATTTATATATACTATTTTAAAAAATAAATTTCTTATTTATAATCATTATATGAAAATTTAACTTGGTTGAAATATTGGTATTTTTCTGATGAAATTCATATTTTGATGAATAGTGAAAAATACTGCATTTTAATTCCAAACTGCCTTTTTTTTAATTATTTTTATAGTTATATTATCTTTTTAGTTCGTTTTAAAGTTTAATTGGATTATGTTTTTATCCATTAACACAATTTTGGTCATTGTAAGAAATTTCACATTTAAATTGGATATAAGAACATGATAATCTTTTGATAAGTTTTTACTTCTTTAAAACCTGCTTTTTGGTTTTGACAACAGGGATTAATTTTAAATTAATTTCGTCATATTCGGTGTTTTGAATTATGAAAAATGGATCCAAATTTATAATGATTGGGTCCAAATTTTGTTAATAGGTTACTTTTATTTTTTCTAGATATTATGAACAGTAACTACGGTAATTTTTATTTACCACAGTTAAAGGTAAATAAGGAAAATTAGGGTAACTAAAAATTTGATAATGATAATAAAATTACTCTAAAACCTTTCAAAATCCTATATGATGAATTAAAGTGGACTAATATCACCTAGGGATCTTAATTTATTCATTTAATGGACATTTTTCCATGAAATTGATGTAATTATAATTAAAACAAAAGAAGGTGACAACATGTCACTCTCATATATCAAATAAGTATAATAATTTTAATATAGTGATAAATATTATAAAACCTCTAACATAAATATTATATAGAAATGTAATGAAATTATATATATCATGTGAATTTATTTTTAATAAATAGATATTAAATATATTCCATTAATGATAAACCAATAGTGATGTAGAAATTATTTTGTTGATAGAAATATCAAATAAATTGTTTTGACAATATTAAAATTAATAACATATGAACTAATTAATGTGATACAATAATTTTCTATGATAAAATGACATTTTATTAGTGTATTAAATATTTTGGTTCTAATTTATCTTTATTTGTGGTCTTTATTTATATTCAAATAAATGAATACTGTCAAAATTGATACTGTTTATATTTTATAAAAACAACATATTATTAAAATATTAAAAATAACAAAAATATTTAAAAATTAAAAAGTGAAAATTATATGTTCTGAAATTTCATAAATTAATCAATTTTGGACTATTTACAACACATAAGTAAATATTTATAACCATTTTATTTTTATAATATTAATACCACAAATTAAAATTAATCTATTAAATAAGGATAAATCAAAATGTTAAGGTTTAAAATAAAACCAAACATGTATAAATTTTATAATTTGATAGGATTTAAACTCATACTCATATTATCTTTTTGAAATAAATAATTTTTTGAGCATTATAAACAGAAAATTAATTTATAATAAATTAATATTTCAAAACATTCCAAAGGTGCTCCGCCCCCCTCTTATAAAAGGGAACCTCGCCTTCTCTTTTAATCACACCTCCAAATCAATTTGTCCCTTCCAAAACCTTCAAAACTCTCCTCATAACATCCCTAAATTCATCCTATAGGCCACCCTCTAGGATTAAAGCCATATTAATGAGTCCTTTTGTGCATACCAAAAGGAGTTACCTCAAAAAGAGGTAATTGTTTTATCACCTCTTTCAAAATTCTTTTTTGGTCCTACTTCTTATTCTTATGTTTTTCTCATAATAATGTAATAAATATAGAATCATAAAAATAATGATATGTTTTTATAATTATGGTACAACTTCTTACCCCTTTTATCCATCCTATGAATAACAATATCACCATGTGTGCGTATGTACGGCTTACCATCTCCACATCGTGGTGTAATTTTTTATTCAACAATACTTAATTTGGATGGGTATATTGATAAGTATAATGGATTTAAATAATTAATATAACATAATAATTATTCTGTAAAATTAATATACCATTCAATTCCATACTATTTTACCTTCAAGGTAATTATATCATCGCTCGTGCATACGTATGGCTTACTGTTTTAACTACGCGATGAGATTCATTCTCCACGTTAACCATTAAAGAATGTTTATAAGGTATATATAATAAATAATAATGAAATATATGACCTAATAATTCTAATATATTTATGTTTATATATATATATATATATATCATTTACTTTCTTCCATTCAATTCAATAAATAAACGGAAACAATGTTCATGCGTACGTATAGCCTACTGTCTCCATGAACGGTGTATTCCATTTCATTTATCTATATATTATAAATATATATACTGAATATATATGATATATAAACCATTTTTTTACAATCTTTAATTACTTAAATCATAATCTAAGTAATAAGATCGAGAATAACATGTCAAAACATGTACGCAAAACAAAACAATTATTACCCAAAATGATGCTTTAACATGGAATTGAAAAATGAACGGGTAATATAAAGTCCTAAGTGAGTCATATATGATATAATAAATATTATTATGGTTCTGTTACAAGTTAATTATATGTTTAAACCCAATATACAGGAGTTTCAGACACATATGGAAGAAATTAGACTTAAGGTAAGGAATAAATTTGCAATCTCATTATTATCTAATATTATTTATTGGTAAGTATTTATTACGGTATTTTTATCATTCACATCCATGTATCATAAATATATAATATTATTTTTATTATTCAAATATTTTTTAAATTTTATTTTACTCATTGGTAAATTTTTATTAAAAGGTATGGAAGGAATCTTTATTTCATTTTCCATATGAGGTACATTTTAACATTTCTGGTAAGAGAACAAGAAGGATGTTTTTTAACTTATATGGCATGAATGTGTTTTTACATCTTCTTAATGACTTATTTCCATGAATCTTCCTTTATATTATTTTATTTTTATTTTCAACTAAATTCTTTTCTTTAAAAATCGTGTGGCATTTCGAGAAAAGAAAACATTTTTGAGAAGAAAGAATATTTTCCTCAATAATTAAGTTCATGTGTTTTATCAAAGTTATTTTCCATCTAAGATGACACTCTTAAATAGGCTAATGTTTCTATCCCTATTATTAAAATGATTTGATTTTTTTAATGATGTAATGTCATTTTATATGGACTATGTTATTCTGGAATGTTGTTTAAGAAACCCCTTTTATTTCATGGGTTATGCTATGAAGAATGGTTTATTTTTTGTGGAACATCTAAAAATGATTTAATTATGAGATGGGTGGGACCTATATCACCCTAAAATTCCTTTGGTAAATATTTATATCTCATTAGATAGACATTAATGGAATGAAAAGTAAATATGGTTAAATAATATAGTGTTGTAACAACAAGTAAATCTGATTCAGCAATACATGGCTAGAACAGAAAGTAAGCCCGGTTCAGTAAAGGACTTTGTCCACCATGATGGTCTTGGTAAAAATTCCTTGCATACCATGGAAAACATATTATGAGATTATTTTTTTTGCACAATTCCATGTTTTTTTCAAATTCTATTTTATCATGATTAATATTCCTTTATGATCTACGTCTTACATAGTGCCAAGATTTACTTCATGACTGAGGATTTTTATATTTAAACTTTATGCTCAGGTTTTTACAATCTTATGTTTATGGTTTTTTATATTAATCATGTTTACCCTTAATGAGAATTTTTGCTCACCCTTTTTATGTTTTATTTTCCCCAATATATAAAGAAAGGTTTTAGGTATGAAAAAAAGGATAATATCTTTATGGGATATTTTGAAGATCTTTCACCAAGTTAAAAGATTATGTTCCAATTTTAAAAAGACAATAAACTAATATGGTCTTGGGGATTATATTTGTGTAATGTAATATGTATTCAACAAAATAAATGTAATGTCTATGTACGTCAATCTTGGGTCATTAGTGTTGGTATCAGAGTGATGGTTTAGTCAACCTTGGGAAAATAGGATGCAAAAACATTATTGAGATCCCTAGAGATATTTCGAAGGATATGTCTAGGGATGTCCTAAGGATATGACTATTATATATTACAATACTATAGTTTTTGTGGTAAACATTAATAACTGAGGATTAAAACTAATATATCATATATTGAAATATTATATGTAATTTACCTTACTTATGTGTTTTTAATCTCTGATATGTATTTCACACAATTTTCATTCTAGTCATAGTCAATAGCCAGAACTACATATAACATGGTAAATAATTAAATGTTTTAGATGTGAAAATAATGGGAATAATGAAGATCAATTTCCGAAGAGGAAATATCTTGAAGAGAATCATTAATATGGTATGATTATTGGCCATGCTCTTGAGGATTAAGAAATTATAAACGACATGTGAAATGTATGTGATGTTCTCCCAGTATTGTGTACATTAAACCTAAGAATCTTGAGTTTAAGAAACCATGAGACATGATTCATATTAGGGGAAAGATGAAGATGATAGATCCTAATTAATGGTTTAATAATAAAGTTGGATTATTTAGGTGTATATGTTACAGAATTAAAAGATTATGTTTTATGAATCATGAAATATATAAGTGTCTTCAGTATAGGTTTTTCATTAATAATTGGAAAGGATATGTTAAATAGTTCTATGGAGGCAAAAAAATTATTTAAGGGTAAGGTGATATATTTTGAGAACACAAGATTAAGGGAAATATAACCCTTATTATCTCCCTTATGTTGAGATAATGATTTTTGTATAAAGATGTGTTGTATTTGAATTAGTAAATTGGATGATACTAGTTTCTTGGGAACAGATTATAGAGTTATTGACAGGTGGGTTATGCTATCATGGATGAAGTATAAAACTTTTTGTGACTTAAGAAATATATCCCATAAATTATGGAATAAGGAGACATGCATGTTTTCTATATGGATATATTGTAATGTAGGTCGTTATCGTGACTCAAGAGAATTTATAATGACGTCATTCAAATGTTCGGAATGTGACCAACAAGATATATCTTGTCGTATATGGGGGATAAATGAAGGTATTCACATGCTTATTATATGACCTTTCCTATAATTGTTTTTTGTACTGTGAGTTTCAAAAGAAGTATTTTGGAAAATATTAAAGTTTGGAATGGATTAAGATGGACATTGGATAGTGTTTTTTAAGGCTAAATGTTTTTTTAATATTATTTCTGTAATGTTATAATAGTATAGTTATATAAAAAAGGACAACATGTAGGACATGCGACAACCCATTGTGTCGGACAAGGATATGGGAATCAAACCCACAACCGAAGTATGACAGGCCTTTATCTCCTACCACTGGCCTATAATAAGTATCTGGTTAGTATATATTAGATTTATTTTATTTACGTTGTATGATAGATGATGTATAAGTCCATTTTTGGAACCATATACAATTAATCTCACCATAGATTGACTTATGTATATTTTATAACTTGTGTTATCCTTTTTTTTATAAAGACATATGGAAGACCTATTATTATATTTAGGGATCACATGATCTACTTACACTTTAGGAATGAAAAATTCAACTTCATTTCATTGAATAAAAGATGAAGTGGAAATTGTTCAAGGCATGAACAATGGTGAGATTGTACTAAAATAAAGTAAGTATTTATTCTCATCAAAAATCCTTTAATATTAGGGAAAGGATCTTGAAAAACAAAAAAGATATTTTAGTACCTTATTATCTAATGAATCATATGGTCCCTTAAATCATCTTAGATTAATGGATTTCTGGTTGTTAACTTTCTCTAAACCGTGTTCTCTATCACTATACATTAGAACTTGATGGTTGGATTTTTAACCCATATCCATGTTTTCAAATCCCACCTATATTCTTCTATGTGTAAACCCAGTTATGAGTTACTTTGGGTAAATGTTATGTTTCTAAATTTCTTTTTTAAAATGAATTTTTAGAATTCCTTTTTACGATGTGGGTTTCCCTGAAAGAAACTTTCAAGTAGTAAACCTTTTATAACCCTGAAAATTTTTGAGAGAGAAATTAATTTTAAGGGGGGTACAATGTAACAACTTGAGTGTTTATGGAACTTTTTTTAATAAATTAAAATTTTCATTTATATCTTGCAATGCACTAAGTCAGACATTTCTTTCACACTAAACTGACTTATCATATGTTACATGCAACACCAAGTTGGCATACTATACAGGAAACACTGAGTATACATTTTGTTCAGTGTATTAAAGAACTATGTTTGTATTATGTTATATGGAACACCAAAAGAATATTTCACTATATGCAACACTAACTTGGCTTACGATACACGCAAGAGCGATCTTCCTCGATATCATACATTGTATGCAATACCGAGTTTCACTAAATAATGATGTATTATAAAAAATTATATAAAATATCCATTATGAACAATATTAACTGCATTTGGAATTTTATATAACATTAAAATTCATCTTATGTATTTTCTAGAACATGATATAACAAAAAATTTAAATTTTTGGATAAAAGAAGTATTTTTCAAAAAATGCAATTTTACAACCTTTTGATCACTCACCAATTTTAAATATATTTTTTAAAACTTTTATTTATTATATTTGAAAAAATAAATGTCTTATTTGGAATAGGGACATCAAAATTTTACTTGGTTGAAATTTTGGTATTTTTCTGATGAAATTCTTACATTGATGAATAGTGAAAATACTACATTTTAATCCAAAACTGCCTTTTGGTTTAAATTATTTATATAGTTAGATTATATTTTAAATTGGTTTTAAATTGTAATTGGATTATTTTTTTATAATTTAATCCAATTTTGTTAATTGGAAGAAATTTCATGTTTAAATTTTTTATAAACACATGACAATATTTAGTATGTTTTTACTTCTTTAAACCCCGCTTTTTGTTGTTTACGATGAGAATAAATTTTAAATTAATTTCATATAATTATATTTTTTGAATAATGAAAAATGGATTCCATATTTGGAATCATTAGGTCCAAATTATTTTACTAGGTTGTTTTTATTTTTTGGATGTTATGAATAGTAACTACGGAAATTTTTATTTACCACACTTAAAGATAAATCGGGTAAATTAGGGTAACTAACAATATGATAAAGAAAATAAAATTACCCTAAAATCTTCCAAAATCCAATTGGATGGATTAAAGTCGACCAATATCACCTAGGGGTTATAATTGATCCATTTAATGGACTTTTTTTAGTGAAAGTGATGTAATTATAATTTAAAAAAAGAAGGTGACAACATGTCACTCTCATATATCTTATATGTATAATAATTTTAATATAGTGATAAACATGATAAAACTTCAAGAATAAATATCCTACATAAATATAAGGAAATTATCTAAATCATTTGAATTTATTTATAATTTTTAGAGATAAAATAATTACCATTAACGATGACACAATAGTGATGTAGAAATTATTTTATTTATAGAAATATCAAATAAATGGTTTTAAAAATATTAAAATAAATATTATATGAACTAATTAATGTGCCCCAAGAAATTTATAGGTGAAAATGGAATGTTAGGATTGTATTAAATATTTTTTCTAATTTTTATTCTATGTGTATTTGGTTTAAATTCAAATAAATGAAATGTATAAAAATTGAAACTATTGATATTTTATAAAAATTACATATTACTAAATTATTTAAAAATTACAATAATATTTAAAAATTACAAAGTGAAAATAATATAGTGTAAAATTTCATAAATTATGAAATTATGGACAATTTTCAATACATGAGTAAATATTTATAACTATTTAATATTTAAAATATTATTACCAAAAATAAAATTAAATAGATTAAATAAGGATAAATCAAAATGATAAGGATTAAAATAAAATAAAAACATGTCTAAATTTTATTTTTTGATAGGATTTCAACTCATACTCATTTTATATTCTAAATAAATGAGTTTTTGAGCATTATAAACCTAAAATTAATTTATAATAAAATGATATTTCAAGACTTTCCAAAGGTGCCCATCCCCTCTCTTATAATAGGGCACCTCTCCTTCTCTTTTAATCACCAATACAAAGACCTTTTCCATGGCCAAACCGCACCCAAATATCCTCCATACATCACTCAAATCATTCTTTAGGAAATCCTTTTGGAAGAAATACATCTTATGGAGTCTTTTTGGGCATACCAAAATGAGATACTTGAAAAGGAGGTAATTGTTTTATCAGATATTTCAAAATTATTTTCTTATTATAATTCATATTCTTATGTTGTTCTCATACTAACATAATAAATCTTGTATATTATATGTGATGAGATTTAATTATAATTATGGTACAACCTTATACCTCCTTTTATCCATCCTATGAATAACAATATCACCATGCGTGTGTATGTAAGGCCTACCATCTCCACGTCATGGTTAAATTTATTTTTCAAAAATATTTAATTTGGATGGCTATATTGATGATTATAACGGATTTAAATAATGAATATAACATAATAATTATTATTTAAAATTCATATACTGCCCATTTCTATATTATTTTACCATCAAGAGAATGATATTATCTATTGTGCGTACATACGGCATGCCGTCTCCACGACACAACGAGATTAATTCTCCATGTTAACCATTCAAGAATGATTATAAGGTATATATAATAAATAATCATGAAATATATGACCTAATAATTCTACTAGATTTATGTGTGTGTGTGTGTGTATTTCATTTACTTGCATCTGTTCAATTCAATAATGAAACAGAAACAACGTTCATGCGTACATACGGCCTACTGTCTCTATGAACGATGTATTGCATTTCATTTATCTATCTATTATATATATTTATATACTGAATATATATGATATATAAATCATTTTTTATATTCTTAAAGTAATTAAATCATTTTCTATTTAATAATATCAAGAATAACAAGTTAAAACATGAAAGATAAATAAAACAATTATTACCCAAAACGTTGCTTTAACATGGAATTGACAAAGGAACGGGTAATATAAAGTCCTAAGTGAATCATATATGGTATTATAAATATTATTATGGTTATGTTAGAAGTTAATAATATGTTTAAACCCATTATAAATGAGTTTCATACACATATAGAAAGAATTCGGACCAAAGGTATAGGATAATTTTGTAACTTCATTATTATTCGAGATTGTTTATTCATAATTATTTTTTGGGGTATATTTATCATTCACATCCATGTATCCTAAATATATAATATTATTTAAATTAATATACTATTTTTTAAATTGAATTTTACCTATTGGTAAATTTTTATTAAATGGTATGGAAGGAATCTTTCTTTCATTTTCCATATGAGGTACTTTTTGACATTTCTAGAAAGAGTACAAGAAGAATATTTTTTAAACATATACGACATGAATTGAATTTTATATATTTTTTAACTCCTTATTTCCATGAATATTCCTTTTAATGATTTCAAATTTATTTTCAACTAAACTACTTTATTTTAAAATTTCTTGTAACTTTGATAAAAGAAAACATTTTTGAAGAAGAAAGGATATTTTCCTCAAGAATTATGTTCAAGTGTTTTATCAAAAAAATCCATCTCAAATGATGCTCTTAAATAAGGTTATGTTTCTATACATATTAGTATTATGATATTATTTTGTTTATTATGGAATGATATTTTATATTGATTAACTTATGATGAAATAATGTTTAAGAAACCCATTTTATTTATTTTTTTATACAATGATGAATGATTTATATTTTTTTGGAACATATAATAATGTTTTCACTATTAGATGGGTGAAAACTATATCTCCCTCAAATGAATTGGGTAATGATTTTTATCTCATGATATAGACATGACTGGAATGGAAAGTAAATCTGGTTTAGTAATACAAGGCTAGAACATTAAGTAAATCTGGTTCAGTAATACATGGCTAGAATTGAAAGTAAACCTGGTTCATTAAAAGACATTATCCACTACGATGGTCATGGAAGCAATGACATGGATAATGTGGAAATCATACTATGGTCTTATTTTTTTCCACAATTTAATGTTTTATTCCAATGTTATTTTATCATGGTTAATATTCCTTTATGATCTATTCCTTATGTACTGCCAAGATTTGATTCATGTCTCAAGATTTTAATATTTAAACATTATGCTCATGTTTTTACATTCTTATGTTTATGGTTTGTTTGATGTTATCCGTATTTACCCTTACATAGCATTGAATCTCACCATTTTTATGTTTTATTTTCCCCAAGATATAAATAAAAGTTTTAGGTAGTAAAACAAAAGGGGGAGACCTTTATGGGAGATGTTAAAGATCTTTCACCAAGTTAGAAGATTGTGTTCCATGTTTCCAAAGACAATAAAAATATACGATCTTTGGGTGTATATTAGTGTAATGTATTACATATTCTACGAAAGAAATGTAATGTCCATGTACGTCAAGCTTGGGTTGTTAGAGGAACTCACCAAGGTTTCCATCTTCCATCATTCAAACCCACATATTTATGCATACAATTCAAAAAATATTTTCATACCCATATAATGAGGTAATATTAGTGAACGACTACCTGGATGATTGATTTATCCCCTAAATTGACGCTTAAAAGAATTTTTGATTCTCTTCTATGAATATATAATCCACCTTTCACATCCAAGAGTCCCTAATATCATAAAATATTTACTTTAATTAATCATAAAATACTTATAACTATTTAAAATAATTATTCCATATTTAATTATATTAATCATAATAAAGGAATATCTCATCTAGTAACATATTATCACTGAAACATTAAGTAATGGGGTGCATACAACTCTCTCCATCCACTCAGAACTCTAGCACACAAAATTCCCATCATCCAACATTAACTCAGTAACCAATTTCATCTCAATTTTATAAAAATCATAAAATAATTCAATAAATAAACTTACCAAAAATGAAATGACACATATATTCATATGTTTTCCTCTCCTAAGCCACTTCAAGGAATAATAAGAAAAAGTTTCATCATTTCAAGATGATTCCTTCATTATTTATTGGAATCGTCATTTAATAACTAAATCCAACCCACTGAAATAAAATATAATGATTGAAGTAAGAGGTTAAATATAGGATTTAAAAAAAACCTTAATCACCATTAAGAACCATTAAAAATAATTCTAAATCAATAAATAAAAGGATATGATAAAGAGAGGGATGAGGAGTTAGACTCCCCTCCATGTGGCATAGTTTCAAAATACACCATGGATTAAGGTGTTCAAATAAAAACCTAAACTTTTTCATTTTCCCCCATTTAAAAAAATATATGGTCACTACTAAAAACATGGTATACATACACTAGCCACCTGTTGGGCCCAACTAGTGGAAACCAACATGTCTTCTTCACCATTTAACTAGTGTCACCAGAAAAGGTACCATATGGCCAAATGTATCCACCTTCTAGAACTTTTAATCTATAATGAATCTCATATTTCACTCTAGGACATTACACTCAGGGTTATGTTTTTAAAAACACATTTTTATCACTCAATATTTGTCCATGAGCTTCAGTTCCTAGTCAAAAAAAATTCAAAATGGCCTTAGTTCAAATCTCATTGTAACCCGACGTAATGTCTTAGATTTTCCATGATATATTTTTAAATATTATATGGAATTATTTCAAGATCAAACTTTTCAACGATGTGTGATTCTGAGGCCCTAAGTGCTCATAATAAATGTTTGAAGTAATTAAACTTTTAAAAAGCGTACTTGAGTGGTTTTCCTATAAAAGTGGAATTAATTCTAAATGGGTTCCTGGATTAGAAATCTGAGGGAACCATTGCATTTAGATTAGTGAATTTTCCTTATGCAGGTCCTAACATTGACCGGCGCGAGTCATCTACAAAAGTTAGTTTTTGGATGTTTTAATGGAAATAAAATAATTTAATAATTTATTTTATTTTAAATGTTTCCATAATGAAGTGACACTTATTTTATTTAAATAATAAGGATCCCAAGGTTAGACTCATAACCATGGAGAACTCCCTAGAATCCCCTGGAGATTTGAGAGGAGCCAACCTTGTAGGATTCTTGGTAGAAGACGACGACACGATCGATCGACGCATCTCAGATTCGACGAACCTCACCAACGAACACGGAATGGTTATTGTTATTCAACCGAATTGAGGTAGGGGTTTATTATTTTTATTTATTTGTTTCCCTTTCTTCGATTAAATGACGAATGTGGATCAACCCATGAACAGGTTGACCTGCGGATCGTGCATTCTTGTGGGATGGTGTTATTTTTTCTATTTTTTTGGGGGATTGATTTGGAAAATTTATTTGTGATAATTGTTGGGTTAAATTTTTCGCTTCTAATGGGAGCGAATCAACTCCCTGAGAAACAACGGAAGTGGTCCGTTCCTCTTTTGTTTGTTGATTTCTCCCTCCTCTTAACCCCGTGTTCTTCATGTTCCTCACAGGGTTATGAACATCGGATTGTTTCATGTTTGTTTTGTAATGAAACGATCCCAAATTGGAGATCCAACATCGCAAAGACTAAACAGATGTGTGATAAAGATGGCGAAAGACGAATCAACATGTTTTAGGGTAATCATTCTTCAAACGTTCTTCATGCGGATGATTGAAACATGTTTTTCGGGATGATCGAATGCACCAAACCTCCCAAAACATCGATGGCATGGTAGAGAAATCTAGTATCATGAGTTTTAAGGTGATCAGATGGCCGGATTGAAGATTGGAGGAGTAACTGAGGAGCGATGGCGGCAGACACTATTTCTGTAAATTTTCAATCAACACCATGTGTATTCTGAAGAACATGCCTTGTGAGACTAGCTTAGTAGAGGGTATGGTTTCAAGAACAGATAGGTTCCACACAGCGTGTGACCCACGTCAAATGACATGTGGGCACTTCCCCGAAGCTTAGCGTGTATTTCGGGAAATATACAGACATGGGAAGGACTACACAACTTCGTGATATGGCGTGTACTCCATATGTAGCATGGTAGAGGTGGATTCGTAGGACTCGGTGTGTATCTCAGGCGATACATGGACATGAGGTGGAGTACACTGAGTGTACTCCACCACACGGCCGGACAAGGCCAGATAAACGGGTTACCCCATGTACTGGTTACACGAGATGGCCTACACTGGTTGAAACCATGTACGGGCATATATCCATATACATGGAGGGAACCTTGATTACTAGTACATGGCATATAGTCTATCATACACGTTGTGTACTTATCAATTCACACATCATGTTCCCTATAACTTCGGTCATTACACACGGGCAGTACTCGGAGGCACGAGACCTAGAATGTGACCCCTTCTACACACCAGGTATATCCTGGAACATGGAATGATCCTCTTGTCGACCATTCCTTGGACAAGTTTTGTTTGGGTTAGTTCCCCTTTTTCTCATTCCCCTAAATGCCAGGTATCATTTCCATCCACAAGAGTATGATCCCTTCAGTAGTACTTTCCAAGATAGAGTCTTGTATCCCTCTAAGACACCCGGAGAGATATCCTCTATCCATTCATGACCCTATGCAGAGTCAAGTATCGATGTGACTAATTCAACTGGGCATCAATCCTCTAATTGGTAGGAGAATCTGGATAAGTCGCGGTATCCGCCAAGGCCCTGGAAGGGATCCTCATCTGTGTATCATGATCTTTCACCACTCAAGAGTGTGTTCTCCTAGAATGAGTGTGTCCACCTCTCATGACATTTCCCAATGAATGGTACTTCTCAAACAGACGTATACATAGCTCTCAGACTCATGGAGTGAGTTCTCCCAGAAGAGTGCTTCGTGGAACCTTCAAACTAAATCCCTAGAAGAGGTATGCGATTGTGTGACTTGTCCTTAGACTACGGGTCTTGGTTTTGAGTATATCAGGATTGGGTCTCTCTTTCCATATGTTTAGTAGAAATATACTATGTAGTTCTAAATGTTACTTTACACTATGTATTTATTTGTGGTTTTAAGGGTCCTATACTAAGTATTCTTATACTCACCCCTACACGGGATTTTCCCTCACGTCTCTTGTTTTGTGCAGATGAGTGGCCTTTTGATGAAGTCTAGGGTGGACCATGACTAGACCAAGATTTTTGAGTTCCCTATAGGTCGAGGTGTTCCTATGGCCATGAGAAGCATTCCCAGTACCTTTTTGTTCTTATAGGTTATACTTTTTAGTTTACAGACTCTTGTTTTTGTGGTCTTGTATTTGGGCCTAGTTTAACTTTCTTCACTTTACTTCCATTTTACTCTATTAGTTGGGTTTAGTTGTATGAATGCATTTTGTTTCTTAGTGTTTTTTAAATTTCAACATTTTTGGGCTTTGAGATGTGTGTGACTTCTAAATGTTTTCAAGAAAAAGTGGGATATTTCACTCAAACAGTTATGATGATTATTTTCATCTATGACAATATCCTTCATTATTATCGATTGAGGTTAATATGTTACAATACAATCTTTCTTATTGTATTTAATGAGTTATGTTTTATTGTGGATGTGCTATTTTTATACCATTCATGGTTTGTGGATAAAGTATTGAAATTTCATATGCTAGTTTTTAATACGAATGTTATGTTATGTTTCAAACCTTTCATATTAGGAATGCATTGGACTTAGTAAGTTACAGGTGGAGCCCGCTATAGCTCCTCGATGCATCGGTCTATCTCATGAGAAACTAGTGTATTGACACAAGGCCTTGACAAAATATTATTTGTAGTCTTGGCACTAGGCCTTGACTATGTGGTTATGATAGTCTAGAATTATGCATTACATCATTATGAAAGTGGTTATTGATATTGTATGTGGTTATTTCACTAGAATAATATCCATGTGAATAAGTAAATGGCATTATTTCATTTTATATTTTCTATATTATGCTGAATTTCAAGTTTAAAAGGATTTTGTTTTAGTTATACATTTCCTTAAATGTTTATGATTATCTATGAAAGTTTCCGCTATATTGTTATCCTTACTGAGCATCTGAGCTCACCCCTTTCAATGTTTTATTTTTCCCAGGATTTGAAGAAGTAATTTATGAATGGCCTGAACGGATAGTATGAGGGGATATGAAGACATGATGTTGTTGTAGTTTTTTTACTTTATGATGTAATGTAAGACTTATGAATATATCTAGTGTTTCCAAGACTACTAAACTAATCGGTCTTTTGAGACTTGATCTTTTGTGATCATTCCAATGTTATGTAATAATGCACCGACTCTGGGTAACTAGGGTCGGGGCATTACATTACATGCCTTTGTAGTTGTCAATATTAACCTATTATGATTTATAATAGGTCTTTGTTTCATACTATTTTCCTTTACCCATGATGTTTACACACATGAGGTATAACTATTGATAAAAAATATTTTATCCCAAGGACATTTTAGATGTTTCAATTTACACTACCTCAATATCAATCATAGAAAAAAATCAATTCCTAAAAAACACATTCATCATGAACTGGTATTATATTATGAATGAACTCACACATGTATAACTACCATGAATATGGTATATCATTATTAAAAATCCATAAGTGATCAAGGTTTATGTATATAAACATTGGGATCTTTCACATCTATAATAGGTGTCTCTATTCTACTTCACATATTGGGTTCAAAAAAAAGAAACCTTAGTAGGTCAAAAAATCCTCACTAGTATCAACTATAAAATCTATCCTAGAAACCTTCTCTAAATCCATTATCCCTTGACCTAACACCTCAATGACTCCACTTGATTCAAAGAAAAATATCTAGAGTGGTCCCCAAATCTCTAATCCAATAGGTTACAAGGTGGATATTAACACTAAGGTTATTAAATCAAAAATATGGTAGCCATTATCCCTATTTTTAATTTATCACCCAAAATATATCATTAAATACTAAACTATCAAATATAATGTTTAACCACTTTCAACATATCAAATATACACATGAATGGGTATGTCATATACACCATTCCACACATTGAGAAACAATTTAATCCACAAAATCTGATAAAATAAAATATTTCATGACCCTTACAAATCCATTCTAGATTACCTATTTCTAAAATTATAATCACCCCATACCACCTCTAAATTGATCTAGTAAATCTAAAAAATATCATTTAAACATAGGATTAGTATACAAGTATTCCTAGTATATTCTTCCTCCAACCTATCATGTGTTAAGTGAATAAGAAGAATAATTCCTTGGTGAATGATATTGTGTTACTAGTAAATTTATAAATAATATCTATTAAAAGAATTATTTTATTCATGGTTTAGCACATTTAATTATGTGAAAAAATTGTCCAATATATATATATATATATATAATATAAGAATATAACAACTAAATATTCACAAATAGATTTAAATATTTCACTTACCATCAATCCAAATATTGATCCATTAAATTATATGAATAAATTTACTAATATATGTTAAGAAAAATTGTAAATATATAATAATTCAATATAAGATTCGTTGAAAATGACGTATAGTAGTTATGAGAGTTAAATGGAGGGTTTAGGGTAGTTAAAAGTTAAATCATCTATCTTATTAATGTCTAAATAGTAAGTCTACAAAGCCTCAAAAAAAATTTGAAAACCATGTCGTCTTCTCTACCTAAAAATAAAAAATATATATGTGGAATTCATGGTATCCCATAATCATGTATCTATCAAGGCATTCCAATCTACATAGAAAATGACCCTATGAGGTTTATTTTCATAGTCTCCCTAATTGTTCATCTAACCATACAATCTTGATAAACATTTCTAAAATTTCATGAATAACATATATTATTACTAAACAGGAAACTAAATGTAAACACTAAATTTTGGATCCAAATATATATTTAAAATTAAATTTTGAGATCACTAAGTCATCTAGATTATACTTTTCATGTTTATGATTTATGAAATACCCCTTAAAATCATAAAGTCAGTAAGAATTTTTTTTTTTTGATTTATATAGTGTTACACCAAATCATTTAATATTTATATTGTTTTAACTTATAAAAATGTTTTAAAGAATTCAGATAAACTTTAGTCTTAATTTTTTTGATATGTCACTTTTTCTTCTTTACTCAAGAAATTGTTTCCACAACAATCCAGTTTTCCTACACTCATAAAAAATAGGCTCATCATATTTAGAATTTTTACTAGTTTTTCCTTAATCCTTTATTAAGATGTAAATATATTGGAAACTAAAATATTATTAATTTATATTTTTTAAAACCATAAAATGTAAATCCATCTATAGTATTTTTAACCCTGTCACACATTGACATTATTTTCAATAAACCAAAAAAAAATGAAGGTTATTGTATTCAAATACACTAACATTGTGTTGAATTTTTGGTATTAAAACATTTAATTATAGTTATCCCAAGACCCACATAAAATAATATTTATGTTCTTTTTTATCGTTAAAGATGAATTTATGTGAACGTTCTTCTAGGGATACCTTTCTCCATGGTTTCCTCTAAAACTGGCATTCATTTACCAGAGATCACTATCTTATAGCAATGTATAACTATGTTTGTGAGCTTAATTTGGATTCTATAATCACCTATGGTGTTTTTATTAATCATATTACCCTATGAGCCAATAAAAATTATATTATCCAAGTGATTAATATATCATTGTTCAATATCTAGAAAATGGGATAGGGTTTCTCATATATCACTAAGATCATATCCCTAGGTGGTCACAAAACACTTGGTTTCTCTTACTGTAGAAGGTGATATTTGTTCATTTATTTCATCCCATGATAATTAAATAATTATCATGTTTTTTAAAATAAAATAAATAACATGAATTATTTGAGTTTCATATAACATCAAATCATAAACACATCACAATCAATACTGTTCAACCTCATACCTTATTCCCATAAAAAGTATTTTCCATATTGATTGTAAATTTAATATATTTATTATATGTTGAGAAATACCAACCAAGAAACATTATAATTCATATAATTAATTTCATAATTAAATATTTATTCTATTAAAATTCATTCACATGCATCGACTCTTTAATCACATTTAGAATCCTCCAAAATTATTTAATTTTTTCCAAGTTTAGGTTCTTCATAAAAACCAAATTTTCTCTCATATTTATCATAAAATATGTTATTATTTATTAATTATATATAAATAAAAAACAACCCTCACAATATACAAATGATTATATGAGTTCATAAAATAAGAAAATAAAAATTTTAAAATCCCCTACCTTGTCATTATCTAAAATCCCTCTTGGAAGAAAGTTTATTAATCTCTCCTCATTTAAATACTCAATTATTTATTCAAGATAAATAAAACCTATAATGCAATCATTTATCCAATTTTTATGATAAAAAATATAAAGGAACATAGAATATAAGATTCAATTGATGAATCACAAGGAAATTTATCTATAGATTTTAATAAATGATGATCTAAGTTTTGATGTATAAAATTACATGAAGAAATTCATTAAAAGATGATAAAAACCTTATAAATATATCATGATCAACCTAAATATTAATCCCATGTTGATATGGGAATTATGGGGGTTAAATAATGGTTTTTAGGTATTTAAAACTCAAATAGTATATCTTAATATAATGTGAATAGTTAATCAGTATGGCCACCCAAACCATGTCGGTAACCATGTAGTATCATTTTCCTCAAATACTAGAATGAACTAATAGAATAAATGGTATCCTTAGACTTTATAGATAATAATTATTTCTAATATTCCTCAAAAACAACATTATACGGTTAATTTTAATAGTCTCTTTAACTATATAGAAAACAAATTAGCATCAAAAAAATTCCCATTATCCTTTAGAAACCCAGACTCTAAAGAGACATAAATATCAAGGTAAAAATCATTTTTGATTAAAAAAAAATTCAAGACTCACTTTTAATGTCATTAATATTTCCAATTCACACTTTCAATGTCTATATTCTTGGAAACCCCATTGAAATAAAAAATATAATGAATAGAATTTTTAAATATCTATAGTGTACATACCCCTCAATTGATGTTTCTATTGTTTTATCATATAAAAAAATTAGGAATTATTCTAATAAATTTTATTTTAATATTTTTATTATGATTTTTTTTTCTTCTTTAATTAACAATATTTTTCCTCAATTGTTTGGGTGTTCTCTAAATAGAGAAAAAATAGTTATAAAATTTAATATTTTTACTATTTTATCTATCATTTTTTAATAATGTAATAAAATGAGAGCTTTAATATTATTCACGTTTAATTTTTCAAACCATTATGTTTTACTTTTTTAGCACATCATGTTTTGAAATTAGATTCAAAAAACTAAAAAAAAAGGTAACATATTTACAACCAATAAACCATATATTTCTTGATAGTATAAAAAATATTCATTATAGCTATCTCAATACCTTCTTTATATATGATATTCTTTCTTTATTTATCCTTATAGAGAAATTTGTATCAAAATTATGCTAAGGTTCCCTTTCATTATTAGTTCCTTTAAAACCAGTATGCCTTCATCTGAACTCAAATTCATAAAGACCAATTTAACTTCATCTATGAGTTTAACGACGATGATCCATTCAGTGACGCTCATCATTTTCATCATCTCCCTATTATAGTCTCTTGTAAAGATATTATCCGAATTTTTTTCAAAACATTGTTGACATTATTGAAATTGGGATGTGGTTTCTCATTTACCCTAATGATTATATCATCAAGGGAGCTCCTACACTATCTATGACATCCCAAACAGGGTTCCACTAAGTGGTGCCCTGAGCTGGTTGGCCACATGCCCTCAAACGTGCCTCCCCATACACCAGAGGGTACCAACTAGAAGCAAGGGTCTCATAAGTTAGTCTTGGGGATACTATACCCAATTTTATTAGAATAAAACATCAATGAAAGAAAATAAAAAAACAAGTGTGGAAGCATATAAATGACCAAAACAAATCCATTTTATATGATAATGAAAACCTAAAAATACAATACTCAACAGAAAGGTAAAACATTCTATGACAATGAAAATGTCAAGTGTCTAAAATACAACTAAAATTAAAGACACAACAACTCCCAAGAAGGTCCCAAACCATGTTTGGTTCCCACTCCCATGCCCCAATCCCAAATAGAAACCTAACCCAAGGCCTTTCCCTTGTCATGTACTGCAACAAAAATGTTTACTTGGGTGTCGATTAGGCATCACTAATAGGGTGTGAGTACTACTCAGTTGGCCACCACCAACGGTGTCTAAAACGAGTCAATTCAAAAGATAATGCTTTCAATTTTAGGAAGAAATTAAATACCATGCATAATTAAATAGTAATCTCATGGGAATTTAATCTTTAATCATCACATTACATCTAATTTCAATTCATGTTTCTCATTTGAGTCGTCATTCATTATTATTAATCATTTGGTGTAGGTCGTCATGCCTAGAACAACAAATCTCTTAAAGTATTGGTCTACATGCCTATCAATCTATATCTCATTTGGTGTAGGTCATCATGCATATCACCCCATAATATCAAGCTTAGATAACTATTGGGGAGGAGAACCATGTCCATGTCCCAACAACTAATCGTTTGAGAATGCCATGTCTAGAAAAACTAAAATCTCATACATTTAATCATTTATTAATTAACATGAATTTTTCACATCATTACGTTACTAGTCCAATGATTAATTAAACATTTGAAAGGCCATTAGTTAACTCAAAAATTAACTAAGAACATAGCCCATTAATTAATTCATCAATAAATTAATTAATCAACACAATTATCATTCCATAATTAATTCTTCACAATTAATTGTGCATATCAAGTCTTAACTTATCATAATTAATTCTCACAATTAATTATCTTTGGTCAACATAATGTAAAATAATTAATTATCACCATTAATTATCTTGATCAACATCATGGAACATAATTAATTTTCGCAATTAATTATCTCTAGTCAACATCATGGAACATAATTAATTCTCACAATTAATTATCTTGATCAACATCATGGAACATAATTAATTCTCACAATTAATTATCTTACATATTCAAAAATCATTTCATAATTAATTCCCCCAAATTAACTATCTTAACACAATAAATTCAATATCTCAATTACAATATCTCAACCAATAAAAATATCCAAAATATCTATTTGGGAAACCCCCCTTCCTTTTTATGTGATTCAATTATTAATTAATCACCAAGACAAATCACAAGTCAATTTTAAATTCCTAATTACTCTAGTTTAGGAATTTAATTATCAAGGGAATCTAAAAATTCATAAACTCGCATACACATATCAAATCCAAGACTATGGGACATTGATTTAGACCAGCTACATCTGTTTATTAAAGGATGTTATCCCAACAGAAATCCCTAAAATCTGAGTGTCACAACATTGTCGATCAAGCTTCGGATTAAAATACCAAATTAAGATCAAAGGCATCAAGATATTGAAAATATGGATCTAGATCCAAAATCCTAGATCTAGATCTCAACTTATAGATTTAGATCCAAGAAAATGGGGGTGATCTTCCATTAAAAGGTCTAGGAAATATAAGATAATGGATGGGAGAAACATTGGGATGAAATCAACATACCAGAACAAGATTGGATCATCTATCCAAGCTTTTTTTCTCGATGAAGAGTGTTCTAATTGCCTTGGAATCCCTCTAAAAGTATTTTAGATCACCTAGAAAATTTCAATCCGGAGCCTAGGTCGAACTTGAGAGGTTTTAGGGGTTTAGGTGGTTCAGGTAGTTTTAAAACAAACTTTCAGATTAAACTGCTTTGTGTGCATAGTTTCACCTAGGAGAGTGTGTGGTCAGTCCAAACTGTTCTCTAATTATGTTGTCCTCCATTGCTCGCACAACTTGATGTAACATGGTTAGGCAAACCATGTGACAACTATTTCGACCTCCACTATCTTCATGGTTAGATTGTGTAAAGATTGGACAAACTATGCACAAACTATGAACAACCCCATGTCTTCCCATGTTCCTTAAATATTCACCCAAATACAACCTCGGTAATACCCCAACAAAAAGGTACTTAATAGTAACAAAATTAGCTGAAAAAATGCATGAGATTGCTCTATAAATGGTCGGGATCTTACAATCTACCTACCTTATAACAGATCTTCCTCAAGCAGCACTCCCAAACTTCGTTAATATTATGATCCAAAAATATTGGGTCATTGAGCCCTCATGTTTTCTTCTCATTACCAAGTTTCTTATTTAACACTTCCATGTTTCCATAACACATGAATTAACGACATGGTCTTCCCCTATAACACTTTCTCACTGCAACCTATAATACGTATCAGATGCTCCTCAAAAGACGCATCTATCTTTAGGTAAACCTCTTCCAAATAAATCACATGATAAGGGTCAGGTGATACCTCCATAGTTGTGACACATGAAAAACATCATGCATGGTGCTGAATTTCTGTGGAAGTGATAATCGGTATGCCACCAGACCAATTATCTCCAGCACCTCAAATGGTCCTACAAACTTGGGCGCCAACTTGGCCGGCCTCTGTATCCTATGGTGAACCAATCTAGGAAACACCTGAAGGAATACATGATCACCCTCTATAAAATCTAGGGGTCATCTCCGTATATCATCATATGACTTCTTCCTACTCTGAGCCATAATCATACATTTCTAAATCAACTGTACATGCTTTGATGTCTCCTAAATGATACTCGGTCCCAACAACTCTGACTCACTCACCTCTAACCAACAAAGTGGTGATCTAAAAGGTCTAACATAAAGTTCCTCATATGGTTTCATCTATATATTTTCATGGTAACTATTATTATTGGAAAACTTAACTAAATTTATGTGATTCCCCCAAGAACCACCAAAGTCATGCACAGATGCTCATATCATATCCTCTAACACCTGTAAGGTATGCTCTGATTGCCCATCTGTCTGTGGGTAGAAGTTCGTACTTAACATAATATGTGTACTATGAACCTTCTGTAATCCCTACTATAAACATGAAGTAAATCACAAATCATTATCTAAATCTATAGTCTATGGAACCCCATTCAAACAAACTATCTCTCTTACGTACAGTTCTCCCAACTGCTCTACTGTAAAGGTTTCCTTAATAGTAAATAAATGTGATACCTTCATTAGTCGATCCACAATGTCCCAAATAAAATTTTTCTTCTTAAGTGTCTTTGGAATTCTTACCACGAAATCCATAGTCACATCATCCCACTTCCATTTCAGAATAGGTAATAGCTACAATAGGACTCTGGGTCATTGATGCTCTGCCTTTACTTGTTGATAGGTGAAATATCTTGTTATGAACCCTATTATCTCATTTTTCATGGATAGCCACCCAAACTATCATTGTAGGTCACGGTATATTTTCTTCACCCCAGGATGTACCGACCACTTTGATGTATGAAATTATCACATGAGTTCCTCTTCCATAATCTTAGGCACAACAACCCAATTTTTCACATAGATGAACTCATAATTATTTATTATCAAGATTGATGGTGTCTCCCCAACTTCAAGGCTTCCCCTCAAGGTTAAACATTCTTAATCCTCATACATCTTGTCCCAAATCCGTCTCAAGAGTGTAGAATCCACTGCTACAGAAACTAGGGTCATCCTCTCCTAACACTCTTAAACTACCACATGTATTTCTGCTAGCAAAGTCATCATCTTCCACTCTTCACTCGAATCATTTACCAACTGAGTTTTAATTTTCATGCTCAAGGCAACATCCACACTATTCCCATTTCTAGGTGTATATTGAAGCTCAAAATCAACGAACTTCATATACTCTACCCATATTCACTACCGAAGGTTCAAGTCATGCTGTGAAAAGATATACTTCAAGCATTTTTTGATCCGTAAAAATTGTAAAATTTTCACTGAAAAGATATTATTGACAACACTTAAGTGCATTAACTAATTCTAACAACTCAAGTTCATGCGTAGGGTAATTCCATTCATGTGTCCTTAGCTTCCATGACCCATAAGCTATGACTTGATCCCCTTGCATAAACACAGCTCCATGTCTGATCCCTAAAAAGTCACAATACATCATGTACTTCTCACACGACTCAAGTAAGAAAAAAATTGGTGTCAATGTCAAGTGCTTCTTCAAATCCTAGAAAACATTATCGCATTATCATGTCCAATCATACTTTATCCCTTTCTTTTTCAAAACTGTTAGCGGTTCTTCCAATTTGGAAAAGTCTTGGATGAACCTCCTGTAATAACCATCTAATCCCAAAAATCATTGGATATCAAAAAATTATTGGGATTCTCTAAAGAAACCATTGCCTTCACTTTTTCTAGGTCCACTTCCACACCTTCTTTCGAGATGATATTCTCCAAAAATTGTACCATGTTATTACAAAACTGACATTTAGATAGCTTGGCATATATCCAATGCTCTCTCAGTGTACCCAGGATGATATTAATATGTTGGGAATGATCATCATGAGTCTTAGAGTACACCAATATGACATCCCCAAACTCCACCACCAACTAATCTATGTATAGATGAAACATCCAATTCATCAAGGACATAAACATTGCTAGAGCATTTTTCAAACCAAATGGCATTATGAAAAACTCATAAAGGCCATACCTGCTCCTGAAGGCAGTTCTCAATATATCATAGGTCTGAACTCTCACTTGATGATACACTGATCTCATATTGATATTTGAGAACACACAAGCCCCATTCAGCTGGTAAAATAGATCATCGATATGTGGAAGAGGATATCGGTTCTTAACAGTCATTTTATTCATCTCTCTGTAATCAAAACTCAAGTGTAAATTCCCATCACCTTCTTTACAAACAAAATAGGCAATCCCCAAGGCAACATACTTGGAAGGATAAATTTCTTATCCTCAAATTCCCCCAACTATGTTTTGAGCTCTTGAAGCTCAATCTGTGCCATTCTATATGGTGGAATAGATACCGGATCACCCCCCCCCCCATGATCATAATAGTGAATTCCACATCCCCCTTAGTTGGAAACCCTGAAATGTCTTCATGAAATACATACTAAAATAGTTCAACTACTAGTGGAAGGACGTCTTGCCTACCACTCCCATCATCTAAGAAAAGACTAGAAAATTGGTATTTGAGCTCTCCCAGTTGATGATTAATTGGATCAGATCTTCATGTATGGATATCCCATTCTCTATGTTAAACATACTAGTCACCCTTAGGAGAGAGAAATCCCACTCTACTTTCCTAACAATCTACGTGGGGTTAGTATGTGACTAGCCAGTCCATACCCATAATCATGTCAATTCCCGTTATATCAAGGACATAGATATCCCAAAGAAAACGATACTCACTAATCTCTAGAAAACATACATTGCATAAATAGATATCCCTATTCCGTGTTCCCAATTGTGTATCAATATTCATCACCCTACTTACAGACTCCACCTACAGGCTCAATCCATTAACATGATTTGCAGATATTAAGGAATGAGAGGAACCAGTATAAAAAAAGTATTAGCTACAAATGATGAAAATAGAATAGTACCTCTCACTATTGATGGATCTCCCTCGCTCTCCACAAGTGTAGGTTTCACTTCATGTAACTATCCTTCCCCTCTTCCTCGTGTTGTCTTATAACTCCCCTAAGTAGCACCACTCTATTTATAAAGGTGATCATACCCTAAAGCACCATGTTCACTGCCTTAACCCCCTCTGCCAATAGAAATCCAACTTCCAGACCTATATGGTGTAGAAGAACCCCTTCCCACACTCTGACTCTGAGCAGCTGCTCCCTCAGCACAAGCCTTCGGCTGCTTCCTGAAGAACTTCTATAGGTATCCCATATTTCCACAAAACTGGAACTCCACTGGTGGTCAAGTACAATGTGTATGATAGTGTCCCTGCCAGCCAAACTAGTGGAAAATCACATGAGTAAGATCTAGTGTAATTGTTCCTCCACACCTTCCACCTTTATTTCCACTATCCTAACTAAGATTCTCATAATGTTGCTTCTTTCTCTCAAAAGGAACTCTCCCAAATCATCGAGTGATATCTAAATGTCCAGAAAAGGAAGCCTCTTTCAGGTTCCCCTCTGAAATGAGAGCTTGAATAAACACTTTTGAGAATTTTTTTAGCCCAAATATATTAACCTTGGACTTAATTTCAATCTTAAGTCAATCCAGAAATCATTTTTCCAAAGAATCCTCATCTTCTGCCAAAGATGGGGAAAATTTTGTAAATCTATGAAATGTTCAACATACTTTATTATAAACATTCTTCCTTGGTTTAGATGTATAAACTCTGAATACTTCTCTTGTCTCTGTGTCTCTGGATAGAAGGGTTCTAAGAACTTCTCTAGAATTTTATTTGATAACATCTCATCAGTTTGTCTAGTTCATACCTGAATGTCCCACTAGTACTTCATTGAACCCAATAGCATATAAGTAGCCAACTTGACCCTCATCTCATCCAGAGTCTTTAAATGGTCATGTATTGTCCCTATGGATTCAATCCAGAATTCATCTCCCTAGGGTCCACCCTCTCCAGTGAAAGTAGGAGGGTGTTGTAGTGGAAACTCCCTTATTAACTCAAACATTCTTTTCTAAACTTTCCCTGCATCTCTCTCCATGAACTGCAAGAAATGAGAAAGGTTATCTCAAAATGATTCCCCTTCTTCCTCATCTTACTCCAATGGTTCCTCAAACTCCCTGTCTGGAAGTTTATTCTAGTCCATACCCCATGGTCTCTCCCTCAACAAGTGTCATGGAAGAATGTATCTACAATCTAAAAACATTCCTTCAGTCTCATAACTCAACCTTATTACATTTACGTAAGAGGATAAACTATCACAACAATTTTCAACTTGTCTTTTCCCCATTTTCTCACCACACAGTCAACACAGAGGCCTTATCACAACCCTTAACCATCCTACTCTTAGGTCTTTGTTAGCAAGGGTATATATATTCTCATTAATTAATCCAACCATTAATTAATCACATTATCTAAAATTAGTTAATTAAAAAATTAATTAATTAATAATGCTCGTTTCACCAATCAAGGATCCCATTATACACCCATTTATTCTTATTTTTCATCATTATTTCAAACTCATAATAAGGAAAAATAGTTCAAGTTTGAAAACTTACCCATAACCCATTTTCTCATGAGTGCGTTGAATGATGTGTGTCAAAACAACCCTGAGTTCCTGGAATGAGGCATGAAGACTTAAATATAATTCCTATTTAGTCCATGAATCAAAATTAAAAAAAATAAAAACAAATATCACATCACACCATAATTGTTTCACCCAAGGTTAATATCAAATTGTAACAACAAATAAAAATCACAACAATCTCACCCTGAGTACTCTGATTTCCCCCCATACATAGGTTTTCAACACCCATGCATGAGCTCATTACCAATCCTTGATTCTTCCTAGTCTCCAGTATACCATTCCAAAAATAGTAAGACAAAATAAGAAGAAAGAAAATAAAATTACTCTAATACAAAATGGTGACGTCCCAACACTAAACGGTGCCATGAGCCATTTGGGCACGTACCCTCAAGCACACTTCCCCATACACAAGAGGGTGCTAACTAGTTACCAGGGTCTAGTAAGTCATTCTTGGGAAAACTATATCCTCTTTTATTAGAATAAAACAGCAATGGAAGCAAATAACAATAACCAAGTCTGGATGTGTATAATTGACAAGAAAAAATCAATGTCATATGATAATGAAAACATAAAAATACAATACTCAACTGAAAGTTAAAACATGCAATGAAAATAAAAATGTCATGTCTCTACAATGAAAATGAAAGTAAAGACACAACGACTCCCAATAGGGTCCCGAACAAAGTCTGGTTCCCTATCCCATTCTCTAATCCCAAACAGAAACCTAACCCATGGCCTTTCCCATGTCCTGTCCTACAACAACAAAGTCTAATCAGCTGCTGATCAAGTGTCCCGAATAGGATGTGGGTACTACTCACTAGGACACCACCAACGGTGTCTAAAATAAATCTGGTAAAAAGATACCACATGTAGTTTTATGAAGCAACAAAATACCATGCATAATTAAATAGTTATCACATTTTCATTTAATCTTTAATCCTCACATTAATCCCTGTTTCAATTCGTGTTTCCCATTTGAAACATCATTCATTATTATTAATCATTTGTTGTATATTTTCATGCCTATCACCCTGAATATCATTAACTGTAGGTCCCTATGCCTATCACTCTATATTTCATTTGGTGTAGGTCATCATGCCTAGCACCCCAAAATCTCAAGCTTGGATAACTATTGGGGAGGAACGCCATGTCCAAGTCCCAACTTTTAATCGGTCTAAAATGCCATATCTATCACAACAAAAATCTCGGCCATTTAATCATTCATTAGTTCACATGAATTTTCCACATCATTCTAATATAAATCTAATGATTAGTTAAACATTTTAAAGGCCATTTGTTAACTAAACAATTAACTAAGAACATAACCCATTAATTAATTCACCAAATAATTAATCAATAATAAATTCCCATTCTATAATTAATTTTTCTCAATTAATTATCCACATCAAATCTCAAATTTTCAGAATTAATTCTCACATTTAATTATATTTCATCAACATCAAGGGACATAATTAATTATCACAATTAATTATATTGATCAACATCATGGCACATAATTAATTCCCACAATTAATTATCTTACATTGCCAAATATCATTTCATAATTAATTACCCCTAATTAATTATCTTAATGTAATCTTTTCAATATAACAATTAAAATATCTCAACCCATAAAAAATCTCCAAAATATTTTTTTAGGAAACCCCCCTTCGTTTGTTTCACGATTCAATTATCAATTAATCACCAAGGAAAATCAGAAGTCAATTCCACATTCGTATTTACTCCAATTTAGGGATTCAATTATCAAGGGAAGCTTGAAATTCATAAAATCACATACACATATCAAATACAAGACTATTGGAGTTCTATTTAGACCACCTACATCAGTTTATTTAAGGATTTTAGCCCAACGGAAATCCACAAAATCTATAAAACACCACATCGTCGATCAAGCTTCATATTTAAATCCCTAAACCAAAATTAAGATCAAAATCATAAAGATCTTTTAGATATAGATCTAGATCCACAATCTTAGAACTATATCTCAACTCATATGTTTAGATCCAAGAAAATGGGGGAGATATTCCATGAAAAGAGATAGGAAATATAAGAGAAAGGATATGAGAAACATTGGGGTGAAATCTACATATCAGAACAAGAACCTATTTTCGATCCGAGATTTCAATCTTGATGAACAGAATTTGGATTTTCAGGGAATCCATCCAGAAGGCTCTAAGATCACCTAGAAATTGACAAGACCGAGCCTAGGTCGAACTAGTGATGTTTCGGGGGTTCAGGTGCTTTTAAAAGAAATTTTTAGATTAAAAGGCCATGTGTGCAATGTTTCACCTAGGAGGTTTCACAGTTAGACCAAACCATGTTGTCTTCCACTGCCTGCATGGATCAATGGCACAGAGTTCGGCAAACCATGCACCAACTATGTTGACCTCCACAATTTTCATGGTAAGCTTGTGCATGGTTTATCCAAACAGTGTGCAAACCGTGCACAGCCCCCGTGTTCCTAATTTCCTTAAATCTTCACCCAAATACACCCTAGGTCATACCCCAACTCAAAGGTGCTTAATAACAACAAAAAGTACTTGAAAACATGCCCTAGATTTCTCCAAAAACGGCTAAGATCTTACACTATCGATTCAGTTATATATATTTTTCATTAAAAATTAAATATTTCCCCACATAATGTTTATAAGTGGATTGATTAATTGAATAGAATTGATTGTATGTATTAATTATATAAATTTAAATGTGTGGAGTCCCGTGAAAATTAAGATAAATATTCCCAAGCATCCTCCCTTATAAAAAGGGGCTTGAAAATTTTATTTCTCTAATATATGTATATATATATTTCAAAAATATATATGTTGGATAATATTTTAAAAAAAAATTTATAATATATATTTCAATTAAAGTTTTTATATATTTTATATATTCACAAAAAAAATTAAACAAATATTTAAAATGAGATTGTTCAGTTTTTTTATTTTTTAAAAAATTAAAATTTTCTTAGTTTGAGAAATTTTATCATACTAATATTTCTTATGTTGTTTCAATGAAACATTTGATCATATTAATGAATCAAAAGAATTCGATCAATTTTTAATCATTAAAAAATTAGTTTTATCGAACTAAATTTTTAGTACTTCAGAAAATCCACCTTATCCATATCGTATTATTACCCTAAAATAAATATCAAATATACTTCAAGAAAGATATATAGTATTTATTTTTATTGATCTTTATTATGTTGAAGTATCCCCTAAGTGGACTTTTGTTGAGACCACACTACAAATTTTTGGGGTAGATTAAACCCTTTATAAGAATTTTTTAATTCACACTTCAACATATTTTTTCCTTCAATAATTATTCTTAAGAATTCCTAAAATGAAAAATGGTTTAATTAGGTTGAGTAAAAAGAGAAATATTTTTATTTTCAAAAGGTAATTAAGCAAGATATAATGAATCTCGGTTGATTCAATTGAAACTGACTCTATATGTGTTAAGATAAAATGTAGATATTCTATACTATTATGAAACTTTTCAATATTTTAGAACCCAATATTGCATTCATTATCAAAGATCATAATATAAACCCTAATGTTTCCCTAGTTTTTGTAATTATCATTAAAAAATATGATCAATATGAATTAAATTTGAATATATTGAACTTTTTTTGAGAAAATATCATTAACACTTTGAAAAAATGTTTTTTTATAATTAATTCTAGTAAATGTAGTTTGTATGATAGTTTTAGCATATTATCAGGTACAATTACAGATCAAAGGATAAAAGTACTGATAATTTTTCCTGAAAATTATGTTAATTTAAAGATAGTAAATGAAAATAAATTGTTGGTTAAAGTGCATCAATTTCAAGTCATTTAAAATAATATTTTATCCATCAAAATATTAATAAAAATAACATTTCAAGTGGGCCTGATTATTCTTAAATATATATCCATTTGGAATGAATTTATTAAATCATTCATATAGAATAGTGATGATAATTCCTTACATAAATTTCAAAAAATATTAGTATATAAGAGTAATCTATGATAAGTGATATTGGAATAGAATCTCATATATTAATCTCATCAATGGAAAGACACCACAAAATACTCCTCTACATGAAAATAAGAAAAGTAAAAAAATTTAGAATAAAGTAAATTCATCATATAATTATGGTGGGTGATTTTTTTGAATTATATCATATATGTTTGGGGAATTTTTCTATCAAAAAAAGTGAAAATACTACTAAAAATAAGTTGTTAGAAGAAAATATAGTAGTGATTATATCTAAAGTTAATATGACTTTGGACAATATGTGTTAATGGATTGATTTTTTAGCTATGGTTTATGTTCCCATGGATCATTCAATGTTAAAAACATTTTTATGATAACATTTTCATGATTAAAGTTCACCTTATAATTAATTCATTCATAAATTCTTCCAAAGATGAAAACATAGAAAAAAATTACTTTTGAGAAAAGATATTCACTTATGAATGTGTTATATGTGATCAAGATTTGAAATAATATAGATTTTTTATTTTCATTATAATAAAAGGTTTCATGGTTATAAATATTAAAATGTTGTCTTATTTAAGGGTTGAATATTTTTGGGAAAAGGTTTTCAAGTTATTGTGTTAATAAACTATCTATTAATAATACAATTGAAATTTGTTTTCTTATTTTATTGTTTCCTTTACTTTATGGAATTATCATTTTGAAAATTCTAATTATAATTCATTAAAATTATTAAATAAATTAAATTTAATTAATTTTAAATGTGTACTAAATAAATGTGAAACAAGCATATTATCTAAAATAAAATAAAAACTTCTTAGTGTTAAAAGAAATATTGGTATATTAGAATTAGTACATTAAAATTATTATAAATTAAGTAGTTTATTAACTTCTGTAGGTACAATATATTTTATTATCTTTGTTGACAATGGAACCAAAATTTCGTTTTTATGAAATTCAAAAATATAAATTTGGTGGAGGAAGTTGATAGATGCATTTATATTATACTTATAACAAAATTTTAAGATTTTATTATGTTTAAGTAATATAAAGATAAATTTGAATACCAAATAAATAACAAAATGAACGTTTTACACTCAGGTGGAGTTTATAAGTATTTTATGGATGAATTTAATGAGGTTTGTGGATATAATGGTATAATTCATCAGTTCACTACTCTTTATACACCATAAAAAAGTAACTAAAAGGAAAAAAACATATTTTAGTATAAATGTTAAATTCTATGAGTAATAAATCTATGATTTAATCAAATTTAAAGAGTGAGTCTCTATTAGTAACATGTTACATTCATAATAGAATTACATTTAGGAAATCTAAATCATCCCTTTATAAAATTCTGAAAGGTATAAAATCTATTTTTTTATATTATAATATGTAGGGAGGTGTTTATCTTACTATAGTGTTAATTTTCATAAAAAAAATAAAATTAGATTTAGAGTTATCAAAGTTGTCTTTGCTGGTTATATAGAAATCTTGTAGAATTATGATATTAGATGACAGTTTTTTTAATCATTAAAAGTGGGGGGTTTTTAAATAAATTTTATAATGTTAATGTGCAGTAATTTTTTACTCAAATCCCTAGATATTGTATTTTATATGATTCTAATACAATTGTAGATAATAAATATGATTCTCAAGTTAAACCTAAATGAACTTCAATAATAAGGAAATAAATATATATACATCCAAAAAAAATTTATCCTAATTCAATATTTTTCTATAATAAGGGGGATCAAAATAATAATCTTATAAGAAAATATCCTATGGTACTAACCATACAATATAACCCCATAATATAGGAAACAATTATGCCTTTTATAGGTGTTTCTTTCTCGATAGAGGCAATTAGTGATGAAAAGAATTCTATATTTGGTAATAATAGTTTATTTATTATAGATTTTCTAAAAGGATCAATCTATATTAAATAGAAATGGTTATTTAGATGAAAATATTATTCCAATGGTAACACTAAATCTTTAAATGAAATAATAGCATCCAAATATTTTCAAATAAAATGAATTTATTATTTTGATACTTATTCTTATGATACTAAAATAACTTTATCAAGTATATTTTTATATTAGTTTTAATTAATAATTTATGTTTTCATAAAAATGGAATCATAATAACTTTATTATATAAAGACTTAAATGATTAAATTTACATGAAATAACCAAATGGGTATTTTAGGATACAATAATATTGAATTTATGTTTGTTAAATCAATTTATAGTATTAAACAATCTCTTAAATAATTCTTTGAGATATTTAATTATATTATCATATATAATTTATTTTTCATTATAATACTAATCAATGTATTTATTAAAAATTTAAAAAGGAATATGGAGTTATTATGTGTCTTAATATATACGATATATTAACTTTTATAAAAAATGTGATTTTTATTAATGATACAAATAAATATTTATCCTTTATTCCTAAAATGAAATATATTGGAATAGAAGATATTTTTCTAGATATCAGTGTTATAAAAAAGGGTATTATTCTTTAAGTAGGTCTCATAATATTGAAATCATATTAAATTTAATGTCATTGTACTAATTACCATCCATAGGATTGATTAAAATCCCCACATGACCTAAGGTATACCTCTCCAAATATCAAAGGTTGCTGACTAGAAAAAAGGGTCCAATAAAACACATGGAAACACTATATCCTCTAGTATCATAAAAAAAATAACATCCAATAACATCAACATTCATAACCACATAGAAATATATTATATCAAAAAAATTATAATGGAAGGAATTCAATAAACAATTGAATAACAACTCTAAGCTATAAAAATACACTCATTAAAATCAAACACCTATACAATAGATGAAATTTCAGCCAAATGCACTAATACCTCACACTTTCTCTGGAATCACATCATACTTATCTTTATAACCTCACCTAGATCCACTTTCTCATCCACCAGTACAAGGGCTATAACCAAAACCTGCATGTCAACCATGAATTTTATATGTGCCCAAATGTTCTTATGTAGGATGTGAGTATAAAATTCAATAGTACACTACAAATGGTGTCCCTAATAAAACACAATATATATTCCCATGCATTCACTAAATGATAAATAATCTATAAACATCACATGAATACACTTATCACACTGTTGGGTACTCACAAAGCCAACCTAATGGTCATTTCATTCATACATCTTAGAGATCAAGAATGGGATGATGATCCTATAGTATAAAAAAAATATGTGTTTGAATGGTCTATCAACACTCATTCTAATATAAAAGGTGAGTGATTAATCATCTATACTACCCATAAGTTTAATGATGTATCATTGAATCATATCCTCAATGTGGATAATGTATCACTAAATCATTTCTCATAGGTTAATGATGTATCACAAAATCATACCCCCATGTGAATAATGTATAATTGGAATAAAAATGAAAAGTAAATGATATATCACTAAAAAACCTCAGGTGAGTGATTCATAGAAAATCCAAAGATAATAGTGAATAAGGTATTTCTTGGTGAATGGTGTATCATCACTAGAAAATTCAAAGATGAATGATCTATCACAGAATCGTAATACCTAGGGTGAGTTTTCTATCACCAGTTCAATGACATATCACTAATATATAACCCCTTGGAGACTGATGTGTTACAAAATAATAATCCATAGGTGAATGATATATCACCAAAACACAAACATCAGGTGATCGATCTGTCACTAAGTTACAAATACCAATGTCACTAAACAAGGTGAATGATCTACTACCAGAATAGAATCCAAGGTGAAAAATACAACACTAACCTAAATCATAAAGTGACTGATTCATCACCATAATCATAATAATATGAGTGATAAACTAATCACTATAAACATAATCAATTCTTCACAAAACAAAGCAACGGTGTAAGAAATATCACCTTATGCATTTGTCCCTCCAACCCATTTCCTCACTAATCTACACATCTCAAGGAATTGGATAACTAGAAATTGTATACTAAGATCATCCTCACCTTGAAACAATTCTGAAACCCTTAACATTTCCCAAGTCACAATATTCTCACTAAATATGGCACTAGTCATACTAAAGTATCATCATGAGGATAACTTTCTACTTAGACTAACTAATACATGAGTTTCCATTATCAAGGAATTATCAAGGATTCCATAAAATTCGAAAAACCCAAGTTAAGTCCATGTAAACCCATCATGGTTCTATTCCCTAATATCTTGTCACTTTATTCATAGTGGAATGTTTATTAGAATCTATGTGCTCATACAATAAGGTTTAAGGGACCTATCAGGATCAAGATAGTTTGTACCCATCACTTATGAATGAGGAACCTAACTTAGTTATATCTTAGATCATCCTTAGATACCAACATATTCATGTATAATCTATAACCAACCCCGTAACTGATAAAATTATCACCTAAATCCATCGTTCAAGGTGAGTTCTACTCTCCAGAACACGACACTCCTAGGTCACTAAAGTCATATCTCAAAAATGGACTCCAATCTTGATCTTTAATTACTCTTTTACCAATCCTCACACATATATAAAATATCTCTTATCATCCATGAAATAAACATGTAACACAAGATGATTTATTAGTTTTGTGTTTAAACCCTCAATTTGGAACCCTGCCTTTGAAACCACAACTTGAGAAAAAAGGTTCAAAAGCTCCAGAATGAATGATAATTGATGTCTGTGTATCTGGATATAGGAACTAGGAACCAAAGTCTCAAACTAAGTAACCTTGGATCTCCCCTAGTAAAAACCCTATAAATATATTGATGTAGTAATAGAATAAACAAACTCATATCAAGATCAAACAATATAATTACTTACATGTTTATAAAATTTTCCAACTCTATATAAGGAACATTGAAACCTTTATATTAATAAGAAAAGAATAATAGAATTATATTGGAACTAAAATTTCCCAAAATTAGAACACTAATAAACATAAAAATATGGTGAATAATGAATCTAATGAAACTTATCCAAGTGATCCCAAAAATATATTTATAAACAAGACTAGCAGTTGCATCTTATTCCACCACTATCTAGCCTTTTCAGTCTACTAATAAATTGACCAAGGTAACCACCAATATCCTTATTGTAATATCTCATACTTTTAAAACCCATTACTTTATGAATTTTATAAGTTTTAAGTACTATCAAAAGGATTTATGATGTTGAGATGGATTATAAGTCTAAATTTTAGCTATGGAAATGTTTTTCATCATGATGGTTTGGGTTTTACCATGGATATTTGATCTATAGGTTTGGTTGTAAAAAATAATGATAAGTTATTTAATTGTATTTATCTTGGGAGGTGGTTAATTGTTTTTGTATGGAATTTTGTGCATAGTAACAGACATTGTTTTGTGGGACCTTAGGTGGCTATTTTGGTAGTTCTATCATTTTATAGGTTCATACAACATGGTTCTATAGGCAGCTCCATGGATCCGCAGGGATCTATAACCTTGTTTGTAATGTTTTGGGAATTTCTAAAATGTGGTATCTTGGTTACACCATAGTGTAGCTCCATGTTTATAGGATCAGATATTGGTTTGACTCACACACATCATAGTGTGGCTGACTATGTAACATTGTGGTTTATTGAAAATCGTGACCCTTGACCCATGGTCCTCTCCCATACACCACAATCTTATGTACTTCTACCATAGTTATAAATCCAAAAGTCAATATAAATCCATTTTATTTCCCTCATTTATCTTAAAACCTATATGGTATAAGGTTCCAATTCAGATATTTTTGGGATCCCTTTAATTGGACTTATTGCTTGGCGTTAGAATATTGATTCCATGTGATTTGAGATGAATTTATTTCCATATTTTGGAATATATCCCTACTATTATTCTTATTAGTTATGGATATAGAATTTGTTCTTGGTTTTGGGGTATTTTAGTTTACGTAATAATGATAAATGTAATTTTATAGGTTAAATTAATCTTCTTTCATATTCATTGGTGCTTGGATTTTTTTCTCTTTATGTGGAATTTATTAACATTATTGAGGTGGGGTATTTCTAAGTAAAATTATATTTTGAAATTACATGGTTCTTGATATGTTGTGTAACATTATTAGTTGCCCTTGTCAAAAAATAAAACCCTTTAATTATTATCCTCATAAATCAAATGATTCATACTGTCATCCTTCGTTTTCGATTTTCATCCCCTTCAAATGAGTACGTGGAGTATCCAACACACTCTTGAATGAAGCCCACCAATAGAAACCTATAATCCATTATTATTTACACCAATAAAACCACTAATGATAAAACCATGACAAAATTAACTTCATACATGGTCTGTATCTACTCTACCCTTGGGATTAGTGGATATATTTTGGTTTAGGGGTTTGGGTTTCATTTAATATATGATTTTACCATCACACTCTTCTCTTGGGCCCTTTTTTAGTCTAAGGGAAGAGTTTATTTTATTATTTAATTTATAACTTTCAATAATCCCTTATCTTAGACTTAGTGATGTTAGTTTGGTCTAGGAGAATGGGGTATTGTATTCTTTCTCTTTTATATCACTTTTGATCTATCATACCTTTATTTTTATGATTCTTCTCACTTATTTTAAATTTTACCCCATTATTTCACCATTATATTGTTATATTTAAATTATATGATAGTTTTCTAGTAGGATACATGATCAGGGAGTGGTAAGGTAAGAAGTTTTACCCACATCTTCTATATTACCTTATGGATATGTTGAAATAGTAATTTATATTTTAGTATATTGATATATAGTTATGGATAACATTATGCTAGAATATATATGTGAAATATGGAAATTATTTTGAGCATGTCAATTTGAAATTAAATAAATGAAATTAAAAGTAACTTGAGAATTATAATTTGAATGTCAGTTAATCCATAATTAATGTTTATAGATATGAATATAGAATCTTTTATGTAATTTGGCCATTTATAGTGTTTCAGTGTTATAGAATTCAATTTAGTTCTTGTCTCCTTGTAATCTATTTTCTTGTGGTAATGTTTGAGGATGGGTTAGAATTAGATTCTAGTCCTTTCCTTTTTTGTTTATTTTTTTAGTGAGGGATGAATTATAGCATTGTTTAGTGAGGGAATAGTGTTTATCATCTCATTGGGTAGGTCACTTCCTTATTTTTTTTCCTTGCCTTCGAGTTATTCCTAGAACATTTTTTTGTATATTGTGGATCTTGGGGTCCTTTAGAGATGTTGGTTAGTGTCTCCTTCCAAGATGTTTCTTATATTGTAGGTAATTTGAGCTATGTTCTAGTATATATAAGGGGTTTATAGGTGTCTTTTGTGGGGGATTGGTTGTTATGATTTGGATGGTTTAAAGGGAGTAATTGAGTGGTACCTACCTCTTGGTACATGATAGGTTATGTGGGATTAAAAATTTTCATATAAATGGGTTTAGATTGGGTTTTCCTTAAACATAGTGGATTGTGGTTGAAGTGTGATTATTATTAATCAAAAGATATATGATGATGCTTACATTAATATAAAAATCATAAATAACCAAAAAAACATAGAAGTGGGATAACTAAATGAATTTACATCATATTTTTATATTATAAAATATGTTAAACCGAAACATAAATTACAATGTTAAAAATATTTTTAAGAATTAATTATTAGGATGGATTATATGAGGTTGAATTAATTAAATGGATTATTAATCTAGTTTGGGGATTTAGTTTTGAATTTGATGAATTATTAATAAATTATTGGTTGGGAAATCATAATTTTAAATTTCAAATATATTTTTAAATGATAATGGGAAATTTTAAAACTGAGTAATGGAATGGTATGTAATGAACATTCCTATTGGTGATGATTTATCCATGTGATATCAATTTATAGAGTGATGATTGATGTTTTATTGGATTATACATCCCAATTACTAAATGTTTCTTACTCTTGGTTATTAATATTTCTTTATTATTGGACATAGATTTGATGTAATTCATTTTTTAGAATATATACTTCATTATGTCATGTTTTAGTTTTCTTCAGGCTGCACAGGGTGTAGAATTTGATGATTTCATGGCTTGGACTTTGGTGTGGTAATTACAAACTGATTCTAATGAGAGAATTTTGCGATCTATTGGATGATGGGGTAGGTAGGGAAGTGTCCCAAAAACACATTAATGGTGACTCAATCTGGTGGATTAATTGAATGATGCCATCTAGAGAACATTGGACCCTCTAGAAGGCAGGTGTAAGTAGGGCTGAGGCTTAACAAACATCATAGGTGACTCGATATGGTGGATTGATTGACTCATATAAACGGGATAGCATTAGGTATTATGGGAGGTTGGGGAGGTAGCGTTAAGGAGAAACATACATTAGAGTTTTATTGGTACCATAGTTGGTGGGATATGTTTTTTAGGTGTGTTATATCTTTTTTGATTATGATATGTTGAATGAACTTATTCTGGTTTTCAACTTGTCTTACTTAATTTTTACCATAGATATCTGTGTTGACACATTGATTTCACATGGATATTAGTATGTTTTGTGATACGGTCTTACTGAGTACTCTTATTTTCTTACAACTTTATAGTGTTTCTTGAGTTGTTTTATAAGATATTCTAAGGATAATTGAGTATTAATGATGTTAGTATAGTGGGAGTGAATCTTATAAGATCGATTTTTCATTATATTTGGTTGTATTTCATCTTATTTCATGTTTTTTAGTTGGGATTGGAAAATGTAAACTTTTTAATTTATATATGTGGTGTTTATTGGTGGATTGACTACATTTTCCTATGAAATAATAGGTTAATTCCTACTATACTTTTGATAAATACCCTCGGTGCTAGTTGCCAACTCCTGACCAAATAGAGGTTGGCTTCGAGGGTCACTCTCATACTCTATACAAACCCATGGAGGGGTTTTATCATGGTAATTCTATGACATTGCTTCTTCACTAAATTCCTAACCCCACCTAGTAATAGAGACTTTATTCTAAAAGGTATCCTTCCATATTATGAATATACTATTCTTGACCATCAATTCCCACAAATCATATCTGGCAGTCTAGTTCCAAAATGACATTATAGGGTTTCTCCTTCGAAAAAAATAATTAACTATCTATAAAACATACTTCATGTCTCTAATAATAACAATATCACAGTTAAAAAATATGTTCAAGACTTTCCTAGACTTCATGGTCACCTTTCAGGCACTATTATTTAAAAAATTCTTCTTACAGTGAAAAGGATCCCCACATCCTGCCTTTAATTATACAAGACTCAATTATTAATAAAACCATACTAGGATTTCCCATATAATGAAATTGGTTAGTAAATCCATTGTATTGTGTCTCCTATAAATATTTGATATCTCTAGCACTCCATATTCCAAAAAAATCTAGATATAGTAATATTATTTCTAAATATGTTATTTCATTGAGTGAAACATGAGATTCTTAGTAGTAGGTATTTTTCTTTGACTGTCATAGAACAAATTTATATTCTCTTACCCCCTTCCATATTCCTTCATTAAACACTTCGACCATATCAAATCTTTCCATGCATCTATATTTTCCACATATTCCACTTCTATGGTGGACAATGAAATAATTTATTGTAGTATAAACATTAAACATATCATTTTTCCTCTATAGGTAAAAACATATCTAGTGTCACTTTACCATGTGCGGATATCCACTCTAAATTCTATATCCACAAAAAATTATAATATATCATAGTTCTAAAACAAAAGGATAAGTTTGTCAATCCATTGAGATACTAGAGTATCCCCTTCATATCCTCTTAGTGATCCTTTCCAAATTTCACTATCAATCTACAAAAAAGTCCACTAAAAAAGTAATGTTCATTCATACAGAAAATATGAAATACACCAATATTCCAACCACTATTGCATAGGTATCCTTACCCATGTACACAAACTCCTCTTTCGTTTTTGATTATTTCTCTTTTTATAACTTGTAATGTTTGTTCAATGGGGTTGACATAATAATTTATAATGTAATATTTAACCTTTATAAATCTTTTTTAATATATTCAAAATAAGACAACATTATCTTTCCCCTATTCTGGTACCTATATATACATATATCTAAAATTTTCTTTACAGAACCAAGATCTATCATCTTAATTTTTATATAAAATTCACCATTTATCTCCATAATCAAATAATTCCTCATACCAACACAAACTATATCATATATATATAAGATGAGTATGATTAAACTACAATCATTTAATAACTTCTAATAAAATTAATGATTCCAATTACACCAGGTGAATGTCTTCTCTTCTATATGAGAATCAAACTCTGGGTAACATTTTTTGGGATCTTTCTTTGGCTTATAAAAACTTTGTTTATAATTATACACCTGGTCACTCATTCCAGATCAAAAAAAAAATTACTAGTTTCTTCGTGATTGTTTTCTCCTCTAAATCACCATGAATAAATGTAATCATCACACCTAGTTGTTCAAGGTGTAGTTTCTTATTCAAAACCATTCGAAGAACCACACTAATATTTATATTCTTAAAAAATAGAGAAAATTTTTTAATTTAAATCCACACATTTAATTTTCTTTAAAACATTCAAAAAAAACTTACCATGTATTATTTCATACCGTTTGATTCTTCCTTAAATCATTTGACCTATTTTTTATCTGCTACTCTTTTCCCAATTATAATTTATTTTAGATCCCATGTTCTATTGACATATAAGAAGTATATATCAACTTTCATTGATAACTCTCACTATATCAAGTCACTAATAATTTTTACCTCTTATAGGATTTGGGGTACTCTATAACACATAATAAGTAAGTAGTTAACGTACGATCGTAACCTTTATACTATTCTTCTAACTCTTGTAAACCTCCTCAACTAAACTTGGGGCTCTACTCTTTTTGATACTACTTCTTCCATAACTCTTCTCTGATCATCCACAATCCTATAGTATTCTAATACATCTTGTCTTGTGATACCATTGGAACCTGATGTCCATCTTGTTAAATGGAACTATCTAGTATCTTTTGAACTTGATTTATCCTTAAACTAACCAAAATATTCAAACTTCTATTCATATTAACATTGGAATGATTTATCAATTATTTTCTCTAAACTACATCTTCAACTGTGTTGAAATACTACCACATGATCCCCCTACTAAAAAGGATATTTTGACTTATGATAACCTTTCATTGGTTATTATCTCACAGAAAAAAATACAAATTTTTCACTACCATATCCCATAAATAAACATTTCTATGAATTTGTTTTTTTAATTTTCCCTCTCTATTTAATTGGCATAAACATAGGAGATACTCTTGAAATATTTGAAGTATGAAGCATATAAAAGATTCCTAATCTAGTGTTTTTTTAATAACCTCCTACCCTAGTGGTGTAGATTCACTTTTATTAACAATATAAACTACATAGTTAATTACCTCTATGAAAAAAATCTTCAAGAAATAAACATTTATCCTTATTCTATGATCTCTAACATTTATTATCAAGTTAAAATATTATACTACACCATTATAATCTAGTGTTTTGAGTAAAGTTTTCTCAAAATGGATTTCTTTCTTCTAGAAAAACCACCAGAAATCGTTGCAACTATACTCACCCCAATTATCAGACTTCATAAATTTCACCATTATTCAGTTATCCTTTTCTATCATATCACTTTATACATTAAATGTTTTGAAAACCATTGAATTTTTCTTGAGAAATAAAACTCAGCATTTTTATGTTACATTATTAATAAAGGTAATGTATTACATTTATCTCTATGAGACAAAACCTCTAATAGGACCTATACCCATATGAAAAAACTCTAACATCAAATTATTAGGTGTAATTATTTCATAGTAAATAACACCTTTCTGAATTATCAATGGATACACTCTTCAAATGTTATGTAATATATGTTAATTATTTTTAATAATATATTGTAAAACATGACTTTTATACCTTTCTCACCCATGGGACAAAGTGGACCATACCATAACATCTTAGTTCTGAAAGTTTTTGAATTTGAAAATGTAATGACCTAAGATGTTATAAATAAAATTACCCTTTTGATTTAATTAAATGTATTATTATGTAATATTTTTATATATAACACTTGAAAATATATGGAATTTAATAAAACCCCATTAAAGTATCATTATAAATGATAATATAGTCATTGAATAGTGATCACATGGTTAGTATAAATATAAGGATTTAACAAATCCAATTGACATGGACAAAAATGAAGTGATGGCCTCAACCAGTAGGATCATACCCTATAAAGACCATTTATTAGAAATTATGACAGAGATATCCTCTCTAGGGTTTACCCTTTACCAAGAAAAAGTTGAGATCCAACAACTTAAGCATGAGTGAAACCATTTATGGGAGAAGTTAAGCTTATCGACATCACAGCCCAAACCATGTACGTCGAACCACCAAATGAAAGTCTAATTATCGTGAACCTTAATCTTAGGGTGTTTATGGGTTTATTGATGGGATATGTATCAAGACACATGATATATTAGTATGTACATTTTTTTATAGAAAATGGATATATTTTCATCGTATTATTTTTACATCATAAATGATTTTTATTTTGATAGAATAAAACACAAATAGTTTTTTGGATAATATTAAAATTCAATTAAAGAATTTATTTTGAAAAATTAATGACTTTAACAAATAAATAATATTTTAAGAAAATATTATTATTAAATAATTGTTATTTTATATAAGGGATTATATAATTTTTTTGAAGCCAAATTTAATTTTTAAAAGGGTTCAAAAATGTTATTTTCAAAAACCCCGACATTTCTTAATAAATGTATATTTTATTTCAAAGGTGAAAATTAAAACATTTAGTTAATTATTTACATAAAAGTAATATTATATTTGGAATCAAAACATCAAAATTATCCAATAGTGAATTTTTCATGATTTTCAGACACATTTGAATTTTCAGGTAAAAATAAAATACCGTATAAATATACTTTGTGTATTATGACAAAATAATGACCAAAAAGTGATGTAATAAATACTATAAAATTTATACAATACCAAATATATGTTTTTCCTTTAAAATAACATCGTTTTATGTTTATTTAATTTATTTAATAAATCTATTATGAATCTTCCCAAACTTATAATATATTTAATGGTTTCAAATCATTTCCTTAAGAGTATGACTTACATACACATAATCATGGGACTTATTTTATTATTTTTGGACTTTTTAATTATAAAATTATGATAACCACTCCCATTTTTTAGAAACCATGGTTTGGTTTGTGTTTTTGGTCTTTTTTTGTTGTGTCCAAAACCAAAATAATAATGAAATCCCCCTCTTTCCTATATAAACCCACCGAAACTCCCATTTATGTTCACTAAAACTACTTTTAGAACATATTTACTCTTACCTACACTATTTATAGTCCTCTAAATGTTTACTTGTGATCTTAAGAATCCCCTCCCAATAATTTTTTGAGTCACACACTAAAGTAAGGGATTTATCTCTTCTTGTTTCCATTCAAGAACTTATTTTATGTTATGTCTCTTAAATTCAATTTTCTTATATCCATATATATTCTTACATATTTCACTTACTATTAATTTAAATTAAAAATGATGATATACCCCTTTCACTCTCATTAATCCTCACATGATCCTTTATGCACACCTGTTACCATGCCAAAATATAGTTAGGATTCTTTTCTTTATTCAAGTTTCTTCATTAAGTTATATGGTATATTTCCAATTTATAATGTTGGGATATGTGTTTTAATGTCTCTAACATTTACCATTTTATGTATATTTAATAAGATACCCCCTTCTCTCTCATCAATCCATTTTTATGAATCACTAAGTGACATCGTTATGCTGCTGATATTTCATCACGATTTTCCATGCCATAACCATGGTGTAGTAAATACCATACCCATTTCCTATCAAGGGTGTTCACAATTATGAACATATAATTTTTTATCATGGACATACATATTTTTATTCTAAACACCTTTATCGTGGAATAAATTATAATGATGAATGAATCCAGGTTATATGATCTATGTGGCACACTTAATCATGAGAATGAAATTAATGTGACTGGTGCTCCCAGAATTATATAGCAGTCCAATGCATTTGGTAATGTTTAT